>PITA01034611.1:0-11421 GCA_004023965.1 Spilogale gracilis | reverse complement strand
GCAGGTCAGATACACCTCACACAGCTGCCTCCGTGGATGAGATCACTTGCGGGTTTGCGGAAAGGAGGGGGATGTCAGGCTCGAGAAGCAGGCGAGGGGAGAGCATGAAGGGGGGGCGCTGGGAACCACACGAAGGCACTGGCCTGACGGGAAACCCTGTGGCCCCAACCCAGCCCGCAGAAGGCCAGCCCCACTGCTGCCACCGCTCCCTGAGGCCTGTGCTGAGCTCCTGGTGTGCAGGGAGCTGGCAACGACCTGGAAGTCACCTACAAGGCTGCCACGGTGACCCCCGACACCCCAAAGCCCCCTGCAGCCACTCATACTGGCAACGGTGGAAGCCCCCGCTGGCCGGTGGGGCCACCTCTGACCGGCCGCACCCTGGTCACATGCGGGACCCTTATCACAGGGAAACTGCGCATTTGATTTATTTCCATTATGGGAAAGGCGGTAATAACCTAGGGATTTCCCCAAAACATAGGAAGGTTATTCAAAAGATGATGAGCAGCCACAAAGAGAGTCGGATGTCCACAACGTGACTTCTGAGCGTTTCCCCTCAGGCGACATGAAAACAATGTGAAACGTGATGAACATGGGGGCCTTGGAATGAATTCGCCCCCTGCTGGCCACGTGTGCTGTGCCACTGTGTCATCGGCCGCAGCTCCTACTCTGCCTCAAAATAGTACAACTTCAGCCAAGACAGAAACAGAAAAGGAGCTATCATAAAAACAGACCCCAATAAATCATTTATGTTTATTTTTAAATGGAATATTTTCTAAATCTTATATGATTACATAGGAACAAATGGAGATTGATTATCATAAAACCCTATCAATCAAATCTATGATTCATAACAAAGCAAAAATAAACTATTGGGACTACAGCAAAGTAAGTTTTTACACAGCCAAGAAAACCATCAACAAGGGAAACAGACAACCTTACTCAATGGAAGAAGGTAGTTGCAAGCAATACATCCAATAAGGGGTTAATACCCCAACTACATAAAGAACTTCGGCAACTCAACACCAAAAAACAAATAATCCAATTAAAAATAGGCTGAGGACGTGGACAGTCCTCCAAAGAAGACACACAGATGGCCAACAGACACGTGAAAAGATGCTCAACATCAGTCAGCGCAAATCAAAACCAGGTGAGATGCCACCTCACACCTGTCAGAAGGGCTAGAATCAGAAAGACAAGAGATGTCGGTGAGGATGTGGAGAAGAGCAGCCCTAGTGCACTGTCGGCAGGAGTGCAAACTGGTGCAGCCACTGTGGAAAACAGTCCGGAGGGTCCTGAAAACATTAAACACAGGAACACTATACAACCCATTAATTCCACACTAGACATTTACCCAAAGAAAATGGAAACACTGACATGGAAAGGCACACGCACCTCGGAATATCTGGGGCAGCACTGCCTACAACAGCCAGAGGCGGAAGCTGCCCAAGTGTCCATCGACTGATGAACGGACAAAGGTGTGGTGGACACGCGGTGGAATATTACTCAGCCATCAAAAACGAATGGGATCTCGCCATCTGCAACAACATGGAGGGACCTAGAAGGTATAATGCTCAGTGAGGTAGGTCAGCCAGAGGAGACACAGACCGTGGGATTCCACTCATAAGTGGAATCTAAAAACAAAACAATTAAACCAAAAGCACAAACGGCCCCCTAGAGACCGGGAGCAAACTGACAGCTGCCAGAGGGGAGCAGGGAGTGGGGCTGGACAAAACAGTAAAGGGGGGTGAGGGGCTGCAGGCCTCCAGTTACAGAGTGAGGGCACAGGGAATGAAGAAGTCACGGGGACGCACAGGGAGTACGGCCCAATCTACCATAACCGTGTCGCGTGGGGACAGGCAGGAGCCCCACTCGTGACGACCACAGCACTACGGAGAGTTGCCACATGACCGTGCACACTTGCTACACCTGCAGCACTGTGCGTCAGCCTCACGCAAATTTTTTTAAATGGTTTAAAAAAAGTGTGACTCACAAAAACACTGAACTGTCTAAAACGAAGAATCCTGAAATGCCATCTCTTCCCTGTGCTGTAATTCTCGTAACCCTGACATAAGGGAATGTACCCGGTCCCCACACACAAAGGTAAGGACATACCCAAGTGGGTGAAGGAACCCCAGGGCATGAGGACAGGTGACACGGCAGGGAGAGCGCGGCTGGCCCCAGAGAAGAGCCCACTGTGCAGCAGGGCGTGGTCAGGTCAGACCCCGGCGCCCCTCAGAATCACCTGCCCCACCAGCCCAAACCAAGTGATCCTAATGTCTGTGACTCGACTTTCCATTTCCATCCTGTCCCCCATAACTGCGGCCCCAGTCTCAGGCCTACCAGCTCCCAGGGAGGAGAATGGACAAGGGGAAGGAGACACTAGACGGAGAGTTGACGTGGCGATCTCTCCTCTGCCCGCTGTCATCACCGACGACACAAACAACGTCCTTCCCATGACCAGACTGAAAACAATCCAATCGTCCTGAGCCCTGCCTCTCTGTATTTCAGGATCCAGACAGTCCTCTGAATGTCCGGCAAGAATGAAGCCCACCAGAGTTCACCGTGAGGGCCCAGAAACCGTCAGTGGGACCACAGCGCACGGACGAAGACAAGACCCACTCCCTAAACCCGGACAGGGTGAGTGCCTCCTAGAACAAAATCCAGAAGTCCCCAAGGGCCAGGAAACTCAGCCTGTGAGTGAGGAAAGGCGATCGGGAGACACCAATGCCAGGAAGAATCACTGCTGGCATTACGTGACGGGTTTTAAAGCAGCCGTTATAAAAATGCCACCGTGGGCAACCAACACCCGAAACCAAAATAAAAAAACAACAACAAAAAAGAAAACCTCACCATGGGATAGAAAGTACAAAAAAGAACCAAATGGAAATCATGTAACTGAAAAATACAGTCCCCGAAGTTTGAGAACTCAGTGGATGGGTTCAAGAGCAGAATGAGTATGACAGAGAAAAGAATCCACGGATTTGAAAACAGAACAATAGCAAGCACCCAACTCACACACCAGGGAGAAAACAGAGTAAAAAAACCAAGCCAACTCTAGAAACATGAGGGACAACAGCAGGTGACCAACATTCAGGGCCAGACAGGCGCAGGGCGGGGCAGGGAGAGCGGGGCCAGAAAATACTCGAAGAAACATTAGCTGGAAACTACCCAGATTTAGCGAAACACACAGCATCCGGATTCAAGAAACAGAAAATCCCAAGCAGGGTAACCCCAAAGAAAGCTATCTTAAGACACAAAAGAATTAGACTATGGAAACGGAAGACAAGGAAAGAGTGGGCGCAGGAGGGACGTCCCACCCCTACAGGGCCACCAACGCCGGTGAGGGCAGAGCTCCCGCCGGGGGCCACGGCGGCCACAGGAAGTGAAACAAGGCTGTCCAAAGGCCAGAGGAAGAGAGTCAACAGTGAATTCTGTGTTTGGAGAAAATACCCTTCAGGAAGGAGGGGGAAATGAAGACTTTCTCGGAAGGAAAACCAAGAGAATTTGTCACCAGCAAATGTGGCCTCACAGAATGGATGGAGAAAGTTTCCCACTTTGGAAAGGAAATTAGAACAGAACGGGTAAAAATCAGTGTAACAGACTATCCTTCTCACGATTCTTAAATCATGAGAAACCCTAACCCAGCATTGAGGGAGAGCCAGCATGAGGACATGGGGAAGGCCAACCACAGGTCAAGGAGAGACGCCTCCCAGGACACCGGCCCTGAGACACTGGAGGCCCCAGCCTGAGGCTCCTAGCATCCGTACCTGTGGGGAAATTAATTCCCATTGTTTAGGCAAGAGAAAAAATAGACACACACACACACACAAACATACACACACACATATATACACATACATACATATAAAAAGCATATACATACACATGTGTGCACATGCACATAAAACACATGATCAATGCATTTATTTAATTTATTCCTTGATGATCAATGAATATAGAGGAAACACTTCAGATAACTATTTTTTTAAAGATTTTATTTACTTATTTGACAGAGAGAGAGAGATCACAAGTAGGCAGAGAGGCAGGCAGAGAGAGGAGGAAGCAGGCTCCCTGCTGAGCAGAGAGCCCGATGCGGGCCTCGATCCCAGGACCCTGAGATCATGACCTGAGCCTAAGGCAGAGGCTTAACCTTCTGAGCCACCCAGGCGCCCAGATAACTGTATTTTAAAAGTGAAAAGAGCAAAGGGACCTAATTACAAAAATGTTCTATACATCTTTCAAAGTAGACTTGATACCTTATATATGTAGATTATAATATCTAGCACAAACAGTAAGAAAAGAGTATATTCAGAACAATGTACATAAACCAAAATGAAATGTTACGGGATGTTCACATGACCCAGAGAGGGCAGGAGGAGACAGAGCAAAGACCAAAGAGACAAATAACAAGAAGGTGGAGGTCACACGTGACATACAAATAACTCAAATGTAAATGATCTTAAGTAGGTCAATTAAAAGACCAAGATAGGCAGAGTGAACAAAACAAAAAATACACACATAGAACCCAAGTATATACTGTTTACAAAACGACTCAACCTCCAAAGCAGGGTCCAGAGCACTGGGCCAGAATGAGGCAGGGAGGGACTCACTCAGGGCCGCTGCCCGCCTAGGAGCCCGGACAGGCCCCCAAAGGGCAGACACCTCCTGCTGGAGTGAGGATTTAACGCACAGGCTCACCTCTCCCTGCCCTTCTAATAACATGGGTGCTGCTTACTAAGGAGAGGGGAATCACGATAGAGACAGCACGCCAGCCGGCCGGGAGGGCCAGGGAAGGCACCTGGAGGAAGGCGGCCCCGCAGACACGTCTCTGGAGGACCTGCCCCCTTGCAGGAGATTTAACGGGTGTGCCAGGCCCTCAGGGCAGCACCCTGCAAGGCAGTCGGAAGCTCCCTGTGACACGCTGAACCGCGACAGTCGCGCTTCGGCAGAGTTCCCCCCCCCTCCCCCCCCCGGGGACAGGGGCCCAGCCGCCACCCCGACCCGCTGTGGGCACGTGTCCAGCAGCACGCCACCACACTCTGTCGGGAGCAGAGAGCACGGTGACCTAGATATGAGAGGGGCTGCTAGCCCGGAACCCGGGCGGGGAAACAGTGCTTCAGGCGTCGCTGAAGAAGGGCCACAGCAACCGGGAGTGTGCTGCGTTTCCTTCCCCAGAGCCCAAACAACATAAGTAGTTTCCAAAGAATAGGGTATTTAAGATATGGAAAAAAATCTTCCCTTTTAATGTTTTTGTTAGAGAAGAAGTATCAGGGGCACCTGGGTGGCTCAGGCCTGAAGTGTCCGCCTTCGGCTTGGGTCATGATCCCAGAGTCCTGAGACTCTGCCTGCCGCTGCCCCTGCTCTGGCTCACGCGCTCTCTCTCTCGCTGTCAAATACATAAATGAATAAAATCTTTAAATAATAATAATAATAATAAAATAAAATAATAAAAGTTCTGATAATTTAAAAACAGAAAATTAATCTAAAATTTACAATAAGTTTGTATTTAGTACCTGAAATGTACAAGATACTTAGGGCGCGGTGGTTCTTGGGTATGGCATATCTCATATCTCACACATATTTTTTTAAAGATTTTATGTATTTATTTGACAGAGAGAAATCCAGCCAGAGAGGGGACACCAGCAGGGGGAGTGAGAGAGGGAGAAGCAGGCTTCCCGCCGAGCAGGGAGCCTGATGCATCCTAAGCCAAAGGCAGATACTTAACAACTGAGCCACTGAGGCACCCCTGACACATAAATAAGGATTATTTTTATCGATTAAACTTTGGTATACTACCAAATTTTATATGATGCTTGCCCCCCAAAATATCAGATTTTTTTTCAAATACAAACCTAAGTTTTCATAGGTCAGGAGAAAGAATTGCTGGGGTGGGGCGGATGGCAGATTTCTCTTGGACATTTGTTTCTGGTATGTCATCTAAGAGATCCTGAGCAAATGAACTGCTCTGACCCTCTATCTCCTTGTCTGTAAAATGGGGCATATGAAGATGCCTATACTCAGACCACATTGAAACAGCCTGACAAGTATTCTGAAAACTACAAAGCAGCATGTGGACCGACCCAGGTCTGTCTGTGTGTGTACCGACAGAAGTGTCTCTGGCGCAAGAGAAGTGCAGACCTCATGGGCTTCAGTAGCGGTGTGACTGGGAACAAAACGGGATTTTATTCTCCTTGGTCTTACGTTTTACACTCACAAATTAACCTGATCTTCAAAAAACACATATAGGATTTTCAAAAACACTAATTATTGGGGCACCTGGGTGGCTCAGTCAGTTAAGCATCCGACTCTTGATCTCAGCTTAGGTCTTGATCTCAGGGTCGAGAGTTCAAGCCCTGTATTGGGCTCCATGCTGGGCATAGAGCCTACTTAAAAAAAAAAAAAATCCCCAAATCATTAATTCCTTATCTTTTAGCAGTTCTTCCCTACACACAGTGTGCTAATTCTTCAGATGAATTATCTGGGCTTCGTAACTTGTATCGATTTCGACAGAGAGCTTACGGGGCTTTAGCGATCTATATAGACCTTACCCTGATGCCGTTCCAGCCAAGAGCAGCTCCTATGAACAATCAAGGTGTCGGCTACAAATAAGACACTAAGGCAAGAGTCTTCACAGAGTCTTCCTTCAAAACCAAATGGGAAATTCACACAGAGACCCCAAATTCCTGAATTCATCAACTCCCTATGACAGCGACTGGGCGTTCCTGACGGAAGTGCGCAGCCATAGGCACAAGTTACAGGATGCGGCAGACTCCACACCTTCAACAATGCGGGGAGAAGGAAGGGTTTGTTTCCATATTTTAAAAAGACATTTTATAAAGTTAATTATAGGGTGCCTGGGGGGCTCAGTGGGTTAAGGCCTCTGCCTTCGGCTCAGGTCATGATCCCAGGGTCTTGGAATCGAGGCCACATCATCGGGCTCTCTGCTCAGCAGCAGCCCAGCCTCGAGACGTGGCTCCCTGGATGGCTGCCGGCCAACTGGGTCAGTAGAAGGGTCTAGGATACCTGCCGTGCCCTGTGCTCTGCAAAGAGTGGCGCTGGTGGGCAGAATCTCCACGGTGATTTCACCAAAATCGCTGGTGCCCCAAGTTTAAGAAAGTTCTTGATAGTTACAGCTGCTTGGCCTGTTCCCCCCACCCCCATCTCTTGACTGCCGGCGTCACTCCCGAGTGGATGGCCCCTGAGCCTGGTCTGGGGCGGGCCCCCCAACACGGGCTGCCGGACTGAAAGGTCAAACTAGTCTGCACGCGACTAAGTATGCTAAAAATTACTCCTGATGCGTCTGAAATTCAAGTTCACTGCAGTGACCTGTGTTTTCTCTGAAGCCCTACCTCTCCTGGATGCTCTCACCTCGGCCTCACCGCAAACCTGCAAGAGAGGCAAACGTCACCTACCCGCCCCCTAGGCCCAGCGACTCAGTGAGGCCGGGTGAGTCTCTCATTCAGGGTCCCCAGTGCCAGAGCTGGCGTGAGGCTCCCTGGCAGGGGCCAACCAGCACAGGCGCTCGGGGGGACGGTGCTATAGGGCCCCCTCGGGATGAGACCCCCGTGATGGGCAGACATTTGCAGGAAGAAGGTTGAAGGTGGAGAGAAGAGCATGAGAAGCAGCACAAGAACGACAGAGGTGGGGGGACCCGGGTGCGGATGGAGCCCTAGGACGGGGATCCCACACTGGGAGGCAGGCGCGAAAAGACGGCACAGGGGAGGGTGCACAGAGGACAAAGCACGGGGGCCAGCATTTCCCACAGAGTCATGTCATCCCAGCCCCGTGTTTCCAGTTTCGCAGAGGCAGGCTGAGCCGTGGGCAGGGCCTGTCTGTGCTCAAGGCCACGGAGCCGATCGCCATCTCCCCAGCACGGGAGTCCAGCGCCTACCCAGGGAAGCCCTGCGGGTCGCCAAGAAGCACCACGGTGGACCCGGATCTGTGTTGAAGGGAATATAGCTGCAGGAGCGGAACCATAATCGCCAAGATGAGAAAGGAAGACCCAGCTGGGCCTGGGGAGAAGGGGAAGGAGGAAAATGGGCTCCAACGGGAGTGGGGAAGGCAGAAGGGTGGGGTGAGGCCAGGAGCCACTGGGCGTGCATGTGTGTCAGACCCTCACCCTGGGGTCGTACTTAGCAGGCCTCACGGGGCTCCCCCGCCCCCGCTGCCTCTCAGTCCCACCCGCACGTGCTCCCAGCAGCAGCTCCGGCTATACCCGAACTGAGCCGCCGGCGCCCAGGAAAGCTCCCCTGGCCAGAGAGGGCTCTGCTCGTCCTCACTGCAGGGCCGAGCCGGGCAGGGCCCCCTGAGAGCAGCAGGATCCGGGGGTGCAGGGAGGGTGCACCAGCCATCTTTCACCAGCCCTGCTGCTCTGTCAGCTCTTCATTGTTCTCATTTCCTGAGGACTCGGCGCAGGCATGATCTACAGTCTGCCTGACATTTCACCTTCCCCTGTTGAGCAGTGCATCCCAGCCCTGCCGCGGGGTGCTCTCCCCCAGACGCGGGGGTGCCGCCAGCTGCCGCTCACCCGCCCTTCCGCGGGGTCGCAAGAGGAGGTCACCGCTTACACAGGAGACTTGTAAAAATTCGTAAGTTACCAACCTTGTGCCATATCTTTTTGCCTTTATTCTCCATCATGGGTTGGCAGTTCTAATTTTTTTATTTTTAAAGACCATCTTTTGGTCTTTCTGTCTTCCTAAAAATTTACCAGTGTACTGAGAAGGTTTTTCTCACGTCTGTAGTAGTTGCGCTCTTTTTTACTTTCACGTAATTTTATGTCTCGTGAGTCCGAGGAGCGCAGATGACAAGAATCACAGAGACAGGCAGAGGAGAAGCAGCAGGGCACTCTCCCTACGCCCTGGGCACCCCGTTCTGTTCCTTGGTGACCTTGGAAAATGCAGGTCTGATTGCAAACCCCCCCAGCCCTGGGCATGGAGGCCTCACTGCAACCTGTCCTTTGAGAGGCTGCTTGCCAGGCCCAGCTCCAAGGAAGGAGACTATCAGCGGCCTGGGCCGAGATGCCCCCTCTCGAGAGGTCCCGGGCACACGTGTGTCATTGCCCCCAGCCCGACTGCAGCTGCTGCTTGCACAACCGGGGCTGCACGGGCTGCATGCCCCCCGCCACCATGCGCCTGCCCCAGGACCTCCACCAAAGCGGGCCACGCAGGACAGAGCAGCTAGTCGCCCCCCCATGTCTGTGGCCACGCCGCCGAGGCCCCCCTCCCAACCCCCGGTCCCCTATCTCAATAGCGAGTAACTCAAAATGCCTCAGCGAAAGAGAAGGCGGGCCCCCAAGGTCTCGCCTTTAGTCAAACACAAAACAAAGCGTGTGCCCCTCACAGATGACCTGGGTCATGGAACGCCGCGAACGCGCTCAGTGGTCACAGGCAGGTCCCCTAACACTTTGGTCTGAGAGCCTAATCAAGATGGAGCCCCCAAGCCCCTTGCCTGAGGGAATGAATCCATCGATCCAAATCCATGGCTGTGATGGGTTGTGTCCCACCAGGCGCACATGGCGGAGCCCCAGGCCTGAGCGCCTCCGAAGGTGACTGTATCTGGAGACACAGCCCTGCGGGACGGCCATGTGAGGACACTGGAGGACGTGGCTACCAGCCCCAGTCAGGCCTCAGGGAAGCCGGGCCTGCTCACCCCTCAGTCTCGGACTTCGGCCTCCACAGCTGGGACACAATGCGTTTCTGCTGCCTGAGCCCCCCCCAGTCTGAGGTGCTTGTCACGGTGACCCGAAGAGACTCTTAAGACAACAACGAGACGCCTTTGTGTGCAGGGCACAGCACCCTAGACAAGAGGCATCCCGGCCCGGGTCCCGGCCTCACCCGGCCTCACCCGGCCACGGCGGCTGCAGGCGGCTCTGTCTGTGCGCCCCCGGCTGCGGCCCCCGGGAGAGGGGGACGTGGGGGCAGAGCGCACCTCGCGAGCCTGGGGAAGAACAAAGCAGACAGCGTAGCGGGGTGACGGCAGGAATCTGGCACCGCGGTTCTTACAGTCTTACTGGAAAAATGAATTCAAACTGAGCTTGGTCTAAGCACCCCCTCGTGGCCTGAAACCTAGAGGAAGGACATAAAGGAAGCGCACTGATAAATGACAGAGCATTAAGCTGTGAGGAGGTGTCCAGTGGGGTGCTCTGGGGATCAAGCCTTATTTAACATCTTCATTAGTGATCTGGAAGGAGCAGTAAACAGCACATTAATTAAATTTCCAGATGATACTAAATTTGGAGGTGCTACAGAAAGTCAATGAGGACAGAGATACGATACAGATGGGATCCAAAGAGGTTCGTTAGCAGTGGAGACACAATAGAGGATAAAATCGCAAAAAGGAGGAAAAAAAGAAAAGAAAAGCAGCAGCAGCAGCAGCTAATTAAAAACATGCCCTGTATTGTGGAATCCTAACTGCTGTCGGGCGACTGTGTAAGAACAACGCAAGCCCCCTCTGTCATCTGGCTGTCCCCACGCAAGCCCTCGCTGTCCAAAGCCAGGAGTCCAAGGACTCGGCCATGCTCAGAGGCGCCCCGGCAATCAGAATTGTCCTGATCTGCTGTTCAAAACTGAGAAGCCAAAACAGATCGTGGATTCTGGATGGACAGGCGCCCGTCAATCCCCAAAGGCGCACCCGAACCCAGGCTGTACGGATGAACACCTGTGAGGACGTCTGCGGCTCCCACGTGCCCCACCTTGGGGGTCGGGACGTCTGGCGCAGCGTGCCTACAAACACAGTCGTGGGACCCGGTGCCCACAGGGACATGGCCAGGAAAGGAGGGCACTGGGGACGAACCCAAGCTGCAAAATATTTGGGTCTATAAAACGTAATTACATCTCTAAAGAGAAAAAGGCGCCTGTGCTTAGGATCTTCGACCATCATTACAAACCCCACCCCAAAGTGGTGACATGATAGCTCTATCCTTTGTGGCAAAAACTAGTAAGAAGAAAACATTTTTATAACTGGGTATGTTTACAAAGTTCTTCCCCCAGAAACAACCACCTTAAAGCCAAATAACCCGCAGGCCAGGGGCTCTGGAACCGAGGGGCGCAGATCCAAATCCCGACCCCACTACTAAGGAGCTACACGCTCGCACACACTCCACACGCACAGCACACCCTACACGCTCGCACACACTCCACACACACAGCACACCCTACACACTCGCACACACTTCACGCGCACGCAACACTCTACACGCTCGCGCTCACTCCACGCGCACAGCTCACACCCTACATGCTCGCGCACACTCCACGCGCACAGCACACCCTACACGCTCGCACACACTTCACGCGCACGCAACACTCTACACGCTCGCGCTCACTTCACGCACACAGCTCACACCCTACACGCTCGCGCACACTCCACGCGCACAGCACACACCCTACACGCTCGCGCACACTCCACACGCACAGCACACACCCT
>PITA01034610.1:0-11421 GCA_004023965.1 Spilogale gracilis | reverse complement strand
TCAGTGTTCCAAGATTCATTGTTTATGCCCCACACCCAGTGCTCCATGCAATATGTGCCCTCAGTACCCATCACCAGACTCTCCCATCCCCCTCCCCCTCCCCTCCAAGACCCTCAGTTTGTTTCTGAGTCCAAAGTCTCTCATGTTTTGTTTCTCTCCCAGAATTACACTACTTCCCATTTCCTTTCCTTCTCCTACTGTCCTCTATATTACTCCTTATGCACCACAAGTAAGTGAAACCATGTGATACTTGACTTTCTCTACTTGGCTTATTTCACTCAGCATAATCTCTTCCAATCTGGTCCACGTTGCTACAAAAGTTGGGTATTCATCCTTCCTGATGGAAGTGTAATATTCCATTATATATATGTACCACATCTTTTTTATCCATTCATCAGTTGAAGGGCACCTTGGCTCTTTCCACAGTTTGGCGATTGTGGCCATTGCTGCAATGAACATTGGGGTACATATGGCCCTTCTTTTCACTATGTCTGTATCTTTGGGGTAAATACCCAGTAGTGCAATTGCAGTGTCATGGGGTAGCTCTGTTTTTAATTTTTTTAAGGAATCTCCACACTTTTCCAAAGCGCTGCACCAACTTGCATTCCCACCAACAGCGTAAGAGGGTTCCCCTTTCTTCGCAGCCTCTCCAATACTTGTTGTTTCCTGTCTTGTTAATTTTGGCCATTCTGACTGGTGTAAGGTGGTATCTCAGTGTGGTTTTGATTTGAGTTTCCCAGATAGCTAGTAATGATGAACATTTTTTTCATGTGTCTGTTAGCCATTTGTATGTCTTCTATGGAAGAAGTGCTTCTTCATGTCTCCTGCCCATTTTTTGATGTGTTCATCTTCTTTTTGGATGCTGATTTTGAGTAGTTCTTTATAGATCTTGGATATCAGCCCTTGGTCTGTAGTGTCATTTGCAAATATCCTCTCCCATTCTGTGGGTTGCCTCTTTGTTTTGTTGACTGCTTCCTTTGCTGTGCAGAAGCTTTTTATTTTGATGAAGTCCCAGAAGTTCATTTTTGCTTTTGTCTCCTTTGCCTTTGGAGACGTGTCTTGAAAGAAGTGGCTGTGGTCAATGTCAAAGAGGTTACTGCCTATGTTCTTTTCCAGAATTTTGATGGGTTCCTGCCTCACGTTGAGGTCTTTCATCCATTTCGAGTTTATCTGTGTGTGTGGCATAAGAGAATGGTCTAGTTTCATTCTTCTATATGTAGCTGTACAATTTTCCCAGCACCAGTTATTGAAGAGACTGTCTTTTTTCCACTGGATATTTTTTCCTGCTTTGTCGAAGATGATTTGACCATAGATTTGTGGGTCCATATCTGGACTCTCTACTCTGTTCCATTGGTCTATGTGTCTGTTTTTGTGCCAGTACCATGCTGTCTTGGTAATCACAGCTTTGTAATAAAGCCTGAAGTCAGGTAATGAGATGCCCCCAGCTTTGTTTTTCTTCTTCAGCAATTCCTTAGTGGTTCAGGGTCTTTTTTGGTTCCATATAAATTTTAGGATTGTTTGTTCCAACACTTTGAAAAATGTTGGTGGAATTTTGATTGGGATGGCATTAAAAGTATAGATTGCTCTGGGCAGTAGAGACTTTTAAACAATGTTTATTCTTCCAATCCATGAGCTTGGAATGCTCTTCCATCTTTTTGTGTCTTCTTCAATTTCTTTCATGAGTGCTGTATAGTTCCTCGAGTACAGATCCTTAACTTCTTTGGTTAGGTTTATTCCTAGGCATCTTATGGTTTTTAGTGCTATAGTAAATGGAATCAAGTCTCTGATTTCCCTTTCTATATTTTCATTGTTAGTGTATAAGAATGCAACTGATTTCTCTGCATTGATTTTGTATCCTGCCATGTTACTGAATTGTTGTATGAGTTCTAGTAGTTTGAGGGTAGAGTCTTTTGGGTTTTCCACATAGAGTATCATGTCATCTGCAAAGAGAGAGAGAGAGTTTGACTTCTTCTTTGCCAATTTGAATACCTTTTATTTTTTTCTGTTGCCTGATTGCTGTTGCTAGGACTTCTAACACTATGTTGAACAGTAGTGGTGAGAGTGGGCATCCTTGTTCCTGATCTCAGAGGGAAGGCTGTCAGTTTTTCCCCATTGAGAGTGATATTCGCTGTGGGTTTTTCATAGATTTTATGAGGTTGAGAAATATTCCTTCTATCCCTATACTTTGAAGAGTTTTAATCAGGAACTGATGTTGTATTTTGTCAAATGCTTTTTCTGCATCAATTGAAAGTACCATGTGGTTCTTCTCTCTTCTCTTATTGATTTGTTATATCACGTTGATTGATTTGTGAGTGTTGAACCACCCTTGCATCCCTGGGATAAATCCCACCTGGTCGTGGTGGATAATCTTTTTAATGTATTGTTGGATCTATTAGCAAGGATCTTGTTAAGAATCTTGGCATCCATATTCATCAGAGATATTGGTCTGAAGTTCTCCTTTTTGATGGGGGTCTTTGTCTGGTTTGGGAATTAGAGTAATGCTGGCTTCATAGAAAGAGTCTGGAAGTTTTCCTTCTGTTTCTATTTTTTGAAACAGCTTCAGGAGAATAGGTGTTATTTCTTCTTTCAGTGTTTGGTAGAATTCCCTAGGGAATCCGTCAGGTCCTGGGCTCTTGTTTTTTGGGAGGTTTTTGATCACTGCTTCAATTTCATTACTAGATATTGATCTATTCAGATTGTCAATTTCTTCCTGTTTCAGTCTTGGAAGTTTATAGGTTTCCAGGAATGCATCCATATCTTCTAGGTTGTTGAACTTGCTGGCATATAACTGTTGATAGTAATTACTGATGATTGTTTCTATTTCCTTGGTGTTAGTCATGATCTCTCCCCTTTCATTCATACTTTTATTAATTTGGGTCTTCTCCCTTTTCTTTTGGTTTAGTTTGGCCAATGGTTTATTGATCTTATTAATTCTTTCAAAGAACCAGCTTCTAGTTTCATTGATGTGTTCTACTATATCTGTAGTTTCTAATTCATTGATCTCTGCTCTAATCTTAATTATTTCCTGTCTTGTGTGTGGGGTTGGTTTAATTTGTTGTTGATTTTCCAGTTCTTTAAGGAATACACTCTATCTTAAAGTTACCTTATAGGTGGTATTCATGGTCTTTCTTATGCCCTTCAAAGGTGCAGAAAGTAGAAAATATAGTTTTTACTTTAAAACATCCTGATAAGTCCTTGATTAGAGTCAGAATACATTAAGGTAAGCCTGAATTTTTTTTTCAGCACATCTCTATTTTACATCAGGGAGGACATCCTGTGTCTTCTCACCAAACAGCCTTTCATGGCTAGATCACTGTTGCCTTGACATTGGGTGCTTTGTAGAAGTGCTGTTAGGGACTAACGTATAATGTGTGCAGGACTGAGAGAAGAGAAGGGAGATAGCTACTACAGAACTCACTGCCTGTGACTAAGGATGTGGGCAAGTGACAAAAAGCTTACTGAGCTAGGACACCAAAGATGGTTCTTTTGTTTGGCTGTGTTAGACAAACATTTAAGGATACCTGCTCTGTGACAGACACTGTGCTGGACCCTGGGAAAGTACTGGCAAGACATAGGTACTTACCTCCATCGGTGTCAGGCACAGCATTTTGAGCTCAGGCTATAATTCTAATCGACCTTGGTGAAAGAAAGATGTTTCAGGAGGCCCTCATCAGTTTAAAGGTCGATAAACAAATCCCAAATCCACACAGGCGAAACACCAAATAAACCTGCTAAACCAGATCATTTTTTGCTTCTACTTTCACAGAATCTAGCTGCTTATTTTCCCACCAGGTATGCTCCTCTCTGCACCTCAGACCTAATGAATCTGCTTTCATTTCCTGGGGACCTACACTCACCAAATCAAGGGAAGTGGTAAATAAGCAGAGCACCAGAAAACTATGTTCGAGCCCTGGTCTAGCATTATCTCTATAAACCTTCACAAATTGTTTTTGGAGTTTCAGTGTTCTCACCTACGAAGTGCTGAAAAATGAGTAGCTGCAAAGTGAGTCTGTGCAAAAAGTGTGAAAACTTTTTGCTAGTAGGTGAAGGGAGATACAGGACAGGATCCTCCCCACCCCCATCCCCATGTTCCACTTTGGCTTGTGGATTATCTCGACTTTAAGTCACTTTAGACTCTGAGGGCTCAAGAGAAACTTTTGTCCTTCTTCAACCAGACAGAAGAATCTAGGGGTCTTTCCCAGAATAAGGGTTATTAACAGAGATAAATTTTATCTGAGTGAGCCATCTGTATAGTAAGGCAAACATCTAATTATCAAACATCTGCTCACCTTATCCCTCTATGAAAGTGTATTCCTTTCATCTGAAGTCCCAGACTCCTACCTCCTTTTAGTTCAGAATGACATAAATACCTCATTGTGCTTATCTTTGGCATTTCTATGTCTATGTGGAGTTCCTCATACCTATGCCTATTAAATTTGATTTTTCTCTGTTAATCTGTCTTGTGAATTTGATTCTTCGTGCAGCTAGAAGGACCTTTTAGGAGACAGGACTTCTTGCTTCCCGACATAAGCAAGTGCAAAAACCCAAGGCCAGATGTAGCTATCTTCAAACTATCTCAAACGCTAGGCAATCGTTTTCAAATCGACTCTTCAGGCGCGCGGGAACCCTAGTGCTAAGGTACAGAGATGCGCATGTGCACTAAGGCCCTTCCCAGTACCCGTAGCTTCCCCTTAGGTTTTGGCCCCGCCCACCACTGGCGCCCTGGTTTCCGGTTCAGCCCAGGAAGCTTCCGAGTGTTTCTGGCCTCCGCTTCCCTGGACCGACCATTTCTCCAACGTTTTTCCAGGTTTTTCGGTTGGTGGGGAAGGTAGTTGCCAATAAAGTTACTCCGTTTCAAAGTCTGGCGGATTGGGCCAGGCGCATCCTCCGTCCCCTCGTTCATTGTCCGCAGTCTTTTTAGGCTACAGGCAAGGAGCTTCAACTCGTCATGGCCAGGGGCCGGTTTGGCCCGGCCGGTCTGAGGCCAGCTTTCGTTGCCCGCGCTCTCTCATCGCTTTTGGTTACGCCGGCGTTCGCCTCAGTGTGAGCACAGTTCTTCCGCTCCCACGGGCCGCCTTACGCTGAACCCCATGGCCTCCGAGGCTCCCTCGCCTTCGTTGTCGCCGTCGTCACCTCCCTCCCCTGAGCCTGAGCTGGCCCAGCTGAGGCGTAAAGTGGAGAAGTTGGAACGCGAGCTGCGGAGCTGCAAGCGGCAGGTGCGGGAGATCGAGAAGCTGCTGCATCACACGGAGCGGCTGTACCAGAGTGCAGAGAGCAACAACCAGGAGCTCCGCACACAGGTGCGCGGTCCGCCTCCAGCCCGGCGCCCCATCCAGCCCAAGGGGAGGCCTCTGAAGCCTCTGATAGCCTCGGAAGGGCTCCCTGGAGGGGCCCAGAACAGCTTAACATAGAATCTGAAAGAAAGAAAAGCTCACTTGTATTATAATTCCAAGTACATTTGAAGGAAGCCTTAGAGTTCGGGTTCCTCGGGTTTAGATAAGTGAGCGAGCTGCTTGTGGGAAGTGAATGAACTTCATTACCTTACTTTTCATTCTCACTTGTGCCGTTCCCTTGGCATTAGGAACATTTATATTTTTCTGCATCGCTTTTGAGTTTGTTAAAGCTCTGGCCTTGAAGCAGAATCCCATTTATTACTCACTTGGTGTGTAAACTGATGCTGAGCTTCAGTTGTCCATAAAATGAGAGTACCACACAAGTGAAGGTTAAGTCAGATTAAGCATGGACAAACAATTTTAGAGTTTTACAAACTGTTGAACATTATGCATGTGTCAGGTGTTTTTTCTGGGCATTTATCGGCTTGAGTTTTCTAGTGAAAGTAGGAGGGCTCTAACTATCTTTGTTAGAGACACTAACCAGTTAACTTCATGTTCATAAAATGGAGTAAGGATTAGTATTTAACTGTCACTTTGGAGCACAACTTTTTTTTCCAGCTTGAATTGTTGGACAGTTACACTCTCCCAGCAAGTTACTTCTCTGTAATTATTAATGTGAACTGTTGTATTGTCCTTTGTAATGTATTGGAATATTTCCTAAAATTGCACATAAAGGCTGTATACTGAAAAATTGGCAAACTTTGTTGGGCCTTATTATCAAATGATCTATGAAAATAACTGCTGAAATGTAGTGCCTTGTGTCTGTTGTATAGATGTTAATATGACATAGAAAATAGTACTTGTTTACTCAGTTACTAGTTTTTGAACACTTACAGTGCATAAGGACTGTGCTAGGAGACCACATATGGTCAAACTATCAGGAAAAGTGAGCAAAATATTTAAAATTCTTTTTTTAAAAAACCTTTTATAATTCTAAATTTTTGTTGTTCTGTTTAAAAAAGATTTCATTTGTTTATTTGACAGAGAGGGAGAGAGCACAAGCAGGGGGAGTGGCAGAGGGAGAAGCAGACTCCCTGCTGAGCAGGGAGCCTGATGTGGGGGGATCCCAGGACCCTGGCATCATGACCTGAGTGGAGTTAGACACTTAACCAACTGAGCCACCCAGGTTCCCCTCCAAATTTTTAATCTAAAGATCTAAAAGAGAACATTTTACTAGCCTTTGAAGAACCAGCATTTTGTTATTAGTGTGAATTTGATAGTGGTCTAATATAATAATTGAAATGCATAAAAAGCTTTGACCCTTCTGGTGATAGTAGTGACTCCTCTTTACCCTCTTCTTAGTGAGCCTCCCTTGGTGGTGGATAGAGGTTGGTTAACTGTCATCTCAGATCACTAAATAATGTTTTACCTGGAGTGGTTAAAAGTTGGCTTGAGAATTGACGGTGAGCTTATAGAAAAACAAGTTTTGAACTCTGAAGAACTTTGGGCAAATTACTTTGTCTTTTCAGGTTTCTCCTGTAAAATGGTGATTAGAGCTCCTATTCTGTAAGGAGTTTGGAAGAGTTGATGAGAGGTTATCCAGAGTACTAAGTGTAGTGGCTAGCATGTAGGAGATACTAAATAAATTACCAAGTTTATCGTTACAGTTGTAGCTAGAGCCAGGACCGGGGCAAGGCAGTCAGTAACCTAGGGCAGAAAATGTAAGGAGTACTCATTCTCTGGTACAGACCCTCTACTTGTGAGAAGCTGAGATTTAGTGCCTGCTTTAACTCTGCTCTGGGTGCCTTGCTTGCTTCACTCCAGTTCAGCACTGATGCTAATAGGATCTGATAACTAATGAAGTGCCTAGATAATCTGTATATAGTCAGTCTTACCACCTTTCTTCTTTTAAGCTTTATGTGTCATTATTTAAAACCTTGGTTTTTTCGTTTCATGCCTGTGGTAGACATTGTCTCATGCCAAGATCCTTTCTGAATGAAGGGTATTTGTGGTGTTGCTCCTCATCTGCTTGTGTGTATTTCCATACACTTGTTCTGGCCCCAGGATTCAGTGAGGCACAGGGAAGACAGATGCCCTCTCTTCCCTTCTGCTGCAGTTGTTTAGTCCTAAGACTACTGTCTTCTCTTTAAAGAAAAAAAAAGTGCACGGGGTGCCTGGGTGGCTCAATTGGTTAAGTGACTGCCTTCAGCTCAGGTCATGATCCTGGAGATCCGGGATCAAGTCCCACATCGGGTTCCCTGCTCAGCGGGAAGCCTGCTTCTCCCTCTCTCACTCCCTCTGCTTGTGTTCCTTCTCTGGCTGTGTTTCTCTCTGTCAAAATAAATAAAATATTAAAAAAAATAATAAAGAAAAAAGTGCATTAAAGCATACAAGTGACTATTAATATATTTAAGTGAATAGGTAATTCCAGGAAGAGGGCACTGAATGATACTAGATAATTTAATGAATGGGAATTAATGTTTTTTTAAATTAATTCTTTAGGAAGAACTGCTGATTGAAATTTTAGTATAAAAACATTCTTTTAGAAATGAGGGATCATCTTCACAAAGTTCTATTAATTTAGTTCATCTAAATTCATTTGGAGGCAATATTTTGAGCTTTAGCAAGAGGATAAGAATAAAAAATTTCCCTCTACAAATGTGAAAGGTGAAAGAAAGAAAATTACAGTATTTTTAATTTTTCTGAAAAGGAAATGTGCTGCTTTGGTACTTCTCTAAAACTTCAACCAAGAAGAATTATTATTGTGATTTCAGGAGAATGGTGTGTATTAGATTGCTAAATGATTTATTTTCCTAAAGCCTTGTTTTCTTTTAGGTAGAAGAACTCAGTAAAATACTCCATTGTGGGAGAAATGAAGACAATAAGAAGTCTGATGTAGAAGTACAAACAGAGAACCACCCTGCTTGGTCAATCTCAGGTATTTGGCTTGTAGTGAAGATATCTTAGTGCTATTACATTCACTTTATGATAAGGTGGAATTTTCTTTAAATTTAAAATAGATATACATCTAGACAAATCTGAGAACTATTATGTTGACTTCTCATATGATTTGGTATTTTCAGATAATTTCTATGTTCTTCAGGTGGGAAAATAGAAATGTCATTCTAAATACACAGTAATGCTAATGTGTTTTCGGTGGCACATTACCTGAGTGATGGTTGCCATGCTGTGAACCATTTACTCATATCTGGCCTTGCTTGTAACCAGGCACATGTGTTTTCTTGTCGATGCATTCCACCTAGCATTGTGTTCCGTGTCAGTGTCTTAGGCTGTTATGGGAGTGATGAGCTCAGAACCATGACCTCATGAGTGGCATTGTGAGGCAAAATAACTGAGTAACTGAGTTTTAATAAACAGGGATCAGAAGAAATGATCTTTCCATTAAGTTTTGTCTTATTTTAGTAAGTATGTAATTTAACTAAATTGTTAAACAGCATTAGTATTAACATTACATATTTGTATGATATATTTTTTTAAGTCATCATCATGAGAGAAATGTGACAAAAAACAACTCTTGATCTTTATATCCATTGTCATTTGATAATGCAACAGTGTTTAGGTAGTATATGATTAGAAGTTAAGAGTTGCTCTTTTTGGGGGCGCCTGGGTGGCTCAGTTGGTTAAGCGACTGCCTTCGGCTCAGGTCATGATCCTGGAGACCGGGGATCGAGTCTCATATTGGGCTTCCTGCTCAGCGGGAGGCCTGCTTCTCCCTCTCTCACTCCCCCTGCTTGTGTTCCCTCTCTGGCTGTGTTTCTCTCTGTCAAATAAATAAAATCTTTAAAAAAAAAAAAAAGAGTTGCTCTTTTTTTGTACAGAACACAACGTATTTACCTGTTTTCTTTTTTTTATTCTTGCTACGGAAAATCCAAATCTGCCTTTTTTTTAAACTTTTAATTTGACAACTAGGGTACTAAAGGTGACATTAGGATCAAAGATATATATTTCTGCCAATTTAGCCGCACCATCCATTTAATCTATTAAATCATATATAGTTGTGAAAATATGATATGTTAGCGTTGTGTGTTTTTTTTTTTTTTTTAAGATTTTATTTATTTGACAGAGAGAAACACAGCGAGAGAGGGAACACAAGCAGGGGGAGTGAGAGAGGGAGAAGTGGGCTTCTCGCCGAGCAGAGAGCCCAACGTGGGGCTCGATCCCGGGTCTCCGGGATCATGACCTGAGCCGAAGGCAGTTGTTTAACCAACTGAGCCACCCAGGCGCCCCACATTGTGTGTTGTTTTATGTTCAGTGCTGTTGGTTTGGAATTAATTTCTCCTTATATACATTTTTCTAATAGGATATCACCTAATTTTGCTTTTCCTACAGATTATTATTATCAGACATACTATAAGGATGTCAGTCTTCCAAATAAAGTGACTGAACTCTCAGTTCAGCAAGATCAGGATATCGAAGCTTCTACTTTTAATTCTGAAGACCAGTCACAAATAGAAAATGATGCTTACTCTGGTATCGATATAACAGAACATGTTAAATGTTCAGAAGAGGACCATTTCGCCTCAAATTCAAATTCACAGGTAATAAGATCCTTAACATGAAACTTGATGCCCAAGAATGTGTCCTTTGTTGTATAGAAAAAGAGACTTATTTACATTACAATGTATACAAGGTTTATAAACATTCTGTGCATTATGATAATAGTGAATATTACAGCTTTTAAGGGAAAAAATTAGAATTTATTAGTAAGTGTAATTATTTTTCTACTCTGTTGTGTTCTAAAAATTAATGATGTACATAAACTGAAAGAAAGTTTGTCACTGTATTTTCACTGAACCAAAAAATTTGGGTAGCAACCACAATATTATGTTCATACTAATATTTTTTTAAAAATTTTGTTTTTTTAGTAATCTCTCCATCCAACATTGAGGCTCAGATTTAACAATCCCAAGATAAAGAGTCACACGTTAAACTGACTAATCCAGCCTGGTTCCCCCATATTAAAAATTTTTTAATGCTTTGGTCAAATATCTTGCCTGAGTGTCATATAAATTTATTTATTTAATTAATTTGAATCAGGATCCCAGTAATTCCAGGATTCCAAGACCTAGTACAGCTTCTTAGTGTGTGATACCTCACATATCACACAATACCTCACATTGTGATATCTATAGCTTTTTCCTCCATCTCTCTTTTTAAAAGTTTTTTTCTCTTTGAGTCTGTAATTATTCTTTTTTTTTTTTTTTGAAGATTTTATTTATTTATTTTGAGAGGGAGAGAGCGAGAGAACACAAACAAAGCGTGAAGGGTGTACAAACTCCCCACTGAGCAGTGAACCTGTTGTGGGGCTCAATCCCAGGGTCCTGGGATCATGACCTGAGCTGAAGGCAGATACTTAACCAACTGAGTGACCCAGGTGCCCTGAAGCTGTAATTATTCGTACAGAATATTTCAGTCTTTATTTTGTGGATAACTTTCTTATGGTATCAGGCATCTGTTTTTGAGTAGTGGTTACACACTCACTTTTAATGTCTTCAAAACTAGGTTGAAAGTGAATTAACTAAAACACTAGTGACTATTTTTTTAAAATGAACCAAACTGCAGTTGATAGCCATCTCTTTCCATTGTAGAAATTAAAGTATTATTATTTAAAATTGTTTTAAGTCTGTTTATTATTTCTAATTCTGCTTTTAAAGTGATAAAAGGAAGTTTTTGTCTTATTTGACATGAATGTTTCTTATGTAGGAGCCAGCATCTGTATTAGCAGCAGAAGATACGTCCTTGGAAGGTTCTTCATTAGCTGAAAGTTTGAGAGCTGCAGCAGAAGCTGCTGTGTCTCAGACTGGATTTAGTTACGATGAGAACACTGGACTATATTTTGATCACAGCACTGGTTTCTATTATGATTCTGTAAGTATCTTGGGCTGTTTAATGTTGTATGATTCTGTGCGTGCTGCTTGATATCAAGTATTTAACTCTAGGCTTCATTAAGAAAGGCAAGAAACTGCATTGAAAATTAATTTTGAGGGGCGCCTGGGTGGCTCAGTTGGTTGGGCGACTGCCTTCAGCTCAGGTCATGATCCCGGAGACCCGGGATCGAGCCCCACAT
>PITA01034609.1:0-11314 GCA_004023965.1 Spilogale gracilis | reverse complement strand
CACAGACAAGGCCTGTAATAGACTTAGACTGGGTGGTCAGTAAATGTTTTTCTTTTTAAGGAGAACTTCAGACATATACAAAAATAAAGTAATGAACTTCTATACATACATCATGCATCTTCAACAATTACCAATTCATAGCTAATCTCGTTTGCTGTCTTTCTACCCATTATCCACTCCAGATTATTTTGAAGTTCATCCCAGATTATGTTTCATCTGTAAATCAGTGTTTCTAAAAGGCATTACCACAGTATCACCACACTAACAAATTATAAAGGATTTCCTATTCTAAAAGATGGAGTAGACAGACTTCTCCTGATTCTTCCTGCTAAGTACAGCTAAAAGCCCTGAATGTGATACATAAAACAGACATAAGAATCTGAAAGGTGGAAAGACGGGAGTTCTGGAACCAAGGAACAGTGCAGTGGTGAGGTCCCTGGAATGTCATATTGCTTCATATATCCCATACTGATTACTGGAGAAGGCAGCAACCTGCAAGTTTTTAGTGCAGATACAGGAAGGGCCAAAAAAAGCCTCTAGATAAAGGACCAGGAAAGAGGCAGCCTAACAGGACTGAAAACTTTTATGTAATACCTGCTCTACTCTAGCCAAATGCCACAGAAGAAACTAAGCCAACACCAGCAATGTGTAGGACTTAGACTTCCACCCTTTCCAGGTTATAACAAAGTGCCTCAATTACGTGGGTTGTACAGAGGTTCTTTCCCCTTTGCTATTAGGTGCCCTTCCCCTTCACGTTAAGTGGATCAAATAAGTCTAACAGACTCAGGACTCCTTTTTCATCACTGCTCCACAGAGCTGAGGCCACTCACACACTTCATCCACCATCCTGCATTGTCAGTGGAGGATACATGGGAAAGAGTAACAGGTGTTCCCCTTCCAAGCCAGAATTGTCACCACAGCCTATGATGGAACCCGAACTTCAGCTTCTACCCAGCAGTGCCAAGGAGGTTCCCTCCTCTTGTATGTCATTCAAAACAGAGGAGAACCTGAACTTCTGTTTTCACCTACCTGTAATGAGGCAGTGTTTTGCTCCCCAACTGAAGTGGTAACAGAGGCCAGCTACAATAGATATTAGAGGAGGAGTGCTAAAACACAATATTTAATGAGATCCAGAATCTCATGATATCTAAAGTGTCCAACTTTCAATGAAATATCACTTACCATTCCAAGGACCAGGAAGATCTCAAATTGAATGGCGAAAGACAACTGTAACACTAAGATCATACAAATTTTAGAATTTTCTGGTATATGGGTGCCTGAGTAGCTCAGTTGGTTAAGTGTCTGACTTGATTTCAGTTCAGAGCATGATCCCGGGGTCATGACATTGAGCTCCGCATCAGGCTCTGAAGTCAGTGCGAAGTCTTCTTGACATCCTGTTCCTCTGCCTCCCCCTGCTCATACTGTCTTTCTAAAATAAATAAATCTTTAGAATTTTCTGGTAAGGATTTTGAAGCAGCTGTCTTTGATGCTCTTGATACAAGTGAAAACGTTTCAGCAAGGAAAAAGTAGCAACAAAGAATAGAAGATATATTGGAAATTTAGAACCAAGAAGTAAAATAACAAAATAAAAAATGAAAACACTTCATGAATGAGCTCAGCAGCAGAATAGAGGGAAGAATCAGTGAATTTGATGATACAACTATATAAATTAGCCAGTCTGAACAACAGAAAATAGACTGAAAATAATAAGTAGAGCTCCAGGGAAATTTGAGACTATAACAAATGATCTAACATTCATGACATTGGAGTTCCAGAAGGAGAAGGTGGGGGCTGAAAAAAATTTTTGAAGAAATAATTTCTAAAAATATCCTACATTTTGCAGTAGATCCAAGAAGTTCATTGAACTCCAAACAGGATTAAACACCCAAATCCACACCAAAACAATTATTGTCTAAATGTCTGAAAACCAAAGGAAAAAAGTCTTGAAAGCAGAAACAAATGACACATAATGTACAAGACATACACAACACAAATAACAGTGAATTTCTCACAAGGCACAACAAAAGCCAGAAGGAAGTAACACAACACTTGAGTACTGAAAGAGAAGAACTGTCAATGAATTCTGTATCCAACAAAAATATGCTACAGTAATGGAGAAACCAAGACATTCTCAGATGAAGGTAAACTAAGAATTTATCTCCAGAAAATCTGCCCTCAAAGAATGACTAAAGGAAGTTCTTGAAACAAAAGGGAAATGATAAAAGAAAGATTTTGAAACATCAGGACAGAAAAACAAAGTAAAAATATAGATAAATAGAACACACTTTTCTTAAGTTTACTCTGTTAGTTTGTTAAAGCAAAACAAAAGCCTATCCATTGTGATTTTCAGTGTAGATAGAGAATAATTAAGACAATTAGAAGTGAGGGCACTTGGGTGGCCCAGATGGTTAAGCATGTGCCTTCAGCTTAGGTCATGATCTCCTGGTCCTGGGATGGAGACCCATTTTGGACTCTGTACTCAGTAGGGAGTCTTCTTGGGATTCTCTCCCTTTTCTTCTGTCCACACCCCCCCCCCAGCTCGCTCGCTCTCTAATAATTAAATCTTTTTTTAAAAAGGAAAAGAAAATGACAAATCTACAATTATAGTGACGTCAACAGTTGATAGAACAATTTGAAAGAAAATCAGCAAAGATATAGAACTCAACTACATTATTTTATCAACAAGATCTCAATGACACAGATACATAGTCTTTTCAAGAGCCTATGGAACCTACACTAAGAACATTCCTAGGCCATAAATCAAACCTCAAGAATTTTAAAAGTACTGAAATCGCATAAAATGTGCCCTCTGATGCAATGAAATCAACTATAAATCAATAAAAAAGGTGGAAGGAAAATTTCCAAACACTTAGAAACTAAACACACTTTCTACATGATCCATGGGTTCAGGTCTCAAGAGAAATTTAAAAAGAAAAATATAAATATGTTGAATGAAAATGAAAATGTATCAAAAGTTGTAGGACACAACTAAAGCAGTATTGATAGGAAATTCAAGTCACTAAATGCATACATTAGAAAAAGGGAAAGATCTCAAATAAATCTAAGCTCCAAGAAATTAAGGGAAAACAGTGTATACTCAAGCAGAATGCAAAAATTAATAAAGAGCAGAATTGAATGAAATACGAGAACAAAAATCAACAGAGAAACTCAGATGAAACAAAAAGTTGGTTTTTTGAAGTGATCATTAAAATTGAAAATCCTCTCACAAAACTGAAAGGAAAAATGGAGAATACTTAAATTACTAATATGAAGAATGAAATAAGGGCTATCACTACAGACTCAGCAGACATTAAAAGGATAATAATAAAATACTGTAAACAATCAACACATATTTGACAGCTTAATGGAACAGTTCCTCAAAAAATACAAACTACTAGAACACATCTAATATGAAATATTAAGGGAATTGAATTTGTAATTTTATACCTCTAACACAGCAATCCTAAAAGTCCTGCTGGTTTCACTAGAGAATTCTAGTTTACTCTGTTTAAGGACAAATTAACACCATGCCTAGGGGCGCCTGGGTCTCAGTTGTTAAGCTTCTGCCTTCGGCTCAGGTCATGATCCTGGGGTCCTGGGATTGAGCCCCGCATTGGGATCCCTGCTCCGCGGGAAGCTTGCTTTCTCTCTCCCACTCCCCCTGCTTGTGTTCCAGCCTCTTGCTGTTTTTCTGTCAAATAAAACCTTTAAAAAAAAAGTGCCTATACAACATCTTCCTGAAAATAGAGGAGGGAAACGACCCAATTCATTTTATTACCTTGATACCAAAACCAGACAAAAACAGTAAAAACACAAGTGGAATTACAAACCAATATTCTTCGTGAATATAGAGGTGCAGAAATCCTCAAACAGAATTCAGCCATAAATAATTAGAACATTGCCAGATGAGATTTATCCCAGGTTTGGAAGCCCGGTTCAATTAATACAGTCATCACATCAGGCTAAGGAAGAAAAGTCATATGATCATATCAATAGATGCATGAAAAGCATTGGGCAAAATCCAAGAAACATTCCAGATGAACATTGTCAATACAAGGGAACTTGATACGACAACAAAAATCTACAGTTGATATCATACTTAATGTTGAGGAACTTTCTAAGATCAGGAACGAGGCAAGGATTTCTCACCACCTGTATTCCACATCATACTGGAAGTTCTAGCTAATGCGGTGTAGCAGTAAAAGATATATATATGAAGAAATAAAATTGATTAATTCCCAATGACATGATTATGTAGAAAATCCCAAAAAAATGACAGAACAATCTCTCTCTCTCTCTTGCTTGCTCACTCTCTGTGTCACACACACACACACACACATCTACACACAAAGAAAACCTGGAACTAAAAAACTTGCAGGGTAGGTTGCAGGATAGAATATTAATGTGCAAACATCAACTGTTTTGCTGTATACCAACAATAAACAATTGGAATGTGAAAAACATACCATTTCTATTAGCACCCCCAAAATAAAATACTTGGTGTAAGTCTCAACATATGTACAAGATTGAGGAAAACTACAAAGCATGGATGAAACAAAGACAATCTAAATAAAAGGAGAGGTATTCCATGCTCACTGTATTTAAGATGACATAACTTGATCTATACATTCAACACAGTCTCAAAATCCCAGCCAAGTTATTTTTGGATACAGACAAACTGATTCTAAAGTTTATATGGAAAGGCAGAAGACCAAGAATGACTAACACATGTAACACTGAACAGGAGGAGCAATATCAGCAGAATGACATTGCCTGATTTCAAGTCTTAATATTTTAAGTACAGTAAGCAAAACAGTGTGGTATTGGCAAAAGAATAGACTAATAGCACTAATAACACTGCATTTGTGGTCAGTACCTTGTATCCAAAAAAGGCACCAAACCTTTCAGAATCATTGAAATGAGGCCGAGGCCAAGGCCACTATCTGCTACCTGACGAATCTGCATTTGTAAACCTCTAACACCTAACTTTCTCTGTGCTATTATTTTAATTGAAACAGTGTGGCATTAAAGGGTGTGTGTCCTCTGTGAGTTGGAAAGGCAGAAACACAAAGCACCGACTGCCTCCCTATAAAACCAGTGTGTTGATAGTGCCTTCTTTGAGAATAGGAGTCATTCTAGGAGTCATCCCAATATAAGTCAGAATATGTGTTGAATGCCTTGGAGGCCTGCATGGTTCTAGAAAAGAAACTGAAGCTAGCCCTACTAGATCTGCTTGTTTTCTGGTCTCTGTGCCAGTGCAGTCCCTCATATCTGTGATTCCTGAAAAACTTTCTAAAGCAAGATATGAAACTCATCAAGAAAATGGGCTTCTACCTAACCACACTCCACAGGACAGGCTTGGGTAGTATCTCTTTGAAAGACTCACTCTCAAGCATGAGTAGAGACCTCCTGAATTCAATGGCCCTCAAGGGGAACTGCTTCAGTCCCTGGCTTTCAGGGTTCCACCTGAACTTCTGCTCCTGTCACCAGAGCTGTTGCTTCTACACTCACCAGATACTTTGCCAAGCTACGGACCAGGTGGAAATAAGATTTTTTTTTTTAATGTGGAAAGACATTTTAAATTCAAAATAATTAGAAGTGGAGGACAGAATGAAATCTAAAGTAAGCGGAATTAGAGCCCCAGAAGAGATTTGGGAAAATGGAACAAAGGCAATATTTGACAAGACTTTTCTAAGACTAATAAAATACCTAAGCACATCAAAGTGAAATTGCAGAATAAAAAAGACTAAAAACAGATCTTAAAAGCGGGAAGAAAGAAAAGAGTGATACTCTGTAAGAAATAAAATTAATGTGATAACATAATTCATAATGATTACAGCAAGTTTTGGTATATTGATTTTTATTCATTGTAAATATTATATAATAATGAGTAAAATAAGAATAAGAATTCATGAAATAGTATCTTTAAGTGCTTAAAGAGTAACTGTTAAACCAGCTGACCATCTTTTAAGAATTTAAAAATAAACATTTTGAGGTAAACAAAAATTCAGAGTTTATCTTTTCCTTTATTAAAGGAAATTCTAAAAGGATATATTTAGAAAGTGTGATGAACAAAATAGTAATGTATATGTAAATACAGTTTTAAAAATTTTTGGAATAACAAGAACAACATTAATGCCTAATTTGTGATGTTAAAAACAAGAACAAAATTAAAAACATTGACTAGCAATAGGTTGAAATTTTGGAGGAAAATGATCAGAAATAATGTTCTGATATTCTTATTTTTCCAAGTGATGGTATGAGACATTGTTACACATGAATGTTTAATATGCATGTAAAAATGTCATGAATAAAGTATGGAAGTAGCAATGGAAACATAAGTGTATATATTCTAAATGATTTAGTGACCCTAAATAGCCAATAGGTCAAAGAAGAAATCAAATGGAAAATCAGAAAATATTTAGCAGTGAATAAAAATCAAGGCACAATATACCAAAAGTTATGCAGCTAAAGCAGTGCTTAGAGACAAACCTGTATCTGTAAATGCCTGTACTACAGGGCAGGGAGTGTTGTGGGGGGACATCTTAAATCAATAATCTGACTCTCAACCTTAAGACACTGGAGAAAACAGAAGGAAAAATTAGAGCAGGAAAAATGAAATAAAGAATAGAAAAACAATAAAAATATGAAACAAAAATCTGGCTCTTTGTAAGGATCAGCATAACTGGTGAACCTTTAACTAGTTTGACAAAAGAAAAAGAGAAGCCTCAATTTACTAGAATCAGAAATGAAAATGGGACAGTACTATCAATCTTACAGATATAAAAAGGATTATAAAGGAATGCTATGAGCAACTATTTGCCAACAATCATGAAATGTGTTTTGGAGTGTTGCAGTGTGCAAACTACTTAAAGATACAAACTACTGAAACTGACTCAAGTTAGAAACCATCTGAATAGATCTATAATAAGTAAAAAGATTAAATGAATACTTTTATAAAACTAACCACTGGGATGCCTGGGTGGCTCAGTTGGTTGAATGTCCAACTCTTGATTTCAGCTCAGGTCATGATCTCGGGAACGTGGGATTGGGGTCTGAGCTAGGTGAAGAGTCTGCTTGTCCCTCTCCCCCTGCTCCCCTCCTTGCATGTGCTCTCTCAAATAAATAAATAAATCTTAAAAAGAAAAAACCCCTCACCACAAAGATAAGCCCATGTTCATAGAGCAAAAGACTTACTATTGTTAAATAACAGTACACCACAAACTGTCCTATAGATTCAGTGTAATCCTCATCAGAATCCCAGCTGACTTCTTTATACAAACTGATGAGCTGATTCTAATTCATATGGAATTTCAAGGGAATCAGAGTAGCAAAAACAATTCTGAAAAATCATGAGTAAAGTCGGGGAATTCACACTTCCAGTTTTAAAACCTACTAGCACCAAGACAGATATACAGATTAGTGTAATTGATAGGGAGTCCAGAAATAATCCTATACAGATATGGTCAACCAACTCTTTGCAAAGGTGGCAACACCATTCACTGGGGAAAGATAGCCTTTTCAACAATGGTGATGGGACAACATATAAAAGAATGAAGTTAGAACCTTACCTCACACCATAAACGTAAATTCACTCAAAATGGATCAAAGACCTAAGCATAAAAACAAAAAGTATAAAACTCTGAGAAGAAAATATCGTAGTGATGCCTAATGATCTGGCAGTTCCTCAAAAAAGTAAACATTGATTTGCCATTTGATCCAGCAATCCTACTTTGGTATTTAGACACAAAAGAATTAAAAGCAGGCACTTGAACAGATATTTGTGCAATAGTGTTTATAGTAGCATTATTCAAAATAGCCAAAAGGTGGAAATAAGAGATAAGCTGATCAACAACAACAGCAACAACAACAACAAAACAAAACAAACAAACAAAACACACACACACACACACACACATTGGAATATTGTCTAGCTTTAAAAAATAAGGAAATTGTGATATATGCTACAGCATGGATTATCCCTGAAGACATTATGCTAAGTGGAATAAGCCAAATTAAAAGAACAAATATTGCATGATTCTACTTAAATGAAGTACATAGTGTAGTCAAATACATATAGACAGAAAGTAGAAGTGTTTACCAGGGACTAGGGGAGAGGGTAAGAGAGTTATTGTTTAATGCAGACAGTTTCAGTTTGGAATGATGAAAAATTTGCAGTGGATTATCGTGATGGTGGCACAACAATAAGAATGTACTTAATGCCACTGTAATGTATGCTTAGAAAAGGTTGAAATGCTCTGTATATTTTACCACAATAAAAAAGTAAAATTTAAAAATTCTTCATGACCTTCAGTTTGATGAAGTAGTCTTAAATATAACACCAAAAGTACAAACAGTAGAAGAAAAATACAGGTTTGACATCATCAAAGTTTAAAACTTTTGAGTTTCAAAAGACACTATTGAGAAAGTGAAAAGATAACTCAGAATGGAAGAAAATTTTTGCAAATCATCTGATAAGGGAATTTGTATCTAGAATATACAAATAATTCTTACAACACAATAATAAAAAGAAAAAATGATCCAGTTAAAAAATGGACAAAGGATCTGAGTGGCATTTCTGCAAAGAAGATACAAAAATGGCAAAGAAGCACATGAAACACTGCTCAACATCATTAGTCATCAAGAAGTGCAAATCAAAACCACAATGAGATACCACTTCACACTCAGTAGGATGGCTAGAATTGAAAAGTCACATAACAATGGTTGGTGAGGCTGTGAACAAATTGGAACCCTGAACCCCACTGCTAGTAATGTAAAACTAGTCCAGCCGCTTTGAAAAACAGTCAGTTCCTCAAACAAACAGGAGGTCACCATATAATACAGGATTCTACTCTAGGTAATAGATGAAGAGAAGTAAAAACACATGTTCACAGAGAAACTTGTACATGAATATTTATAGCAGCATTATTCACAATAGTCTCATCATCCATCAATGAATGATTGGATTAGCACAATGTAGTATATTCCATACAATTGAATATCATTGGCCATAAAAAGAAATGAAGTGGTGATATATGCTACATAATGGTATGTGGAAACATTATGTCAAATGAAAGAAATCACAGAAGACCACTTCTATTCCATTAATGAGAAGATCCAAAACAGGAATACCTATGAAGACAGGTCACTGAGTTGTTGCTTAGGGTTGACAAGGAATGGAAAAATAACGGGATGATAGGAATACTAGATTTTTTTCTTGAGGTGATGAAAATGTTCTAAAATTGTGGTGGTAATTGCATTTATCTATGAATACCATAACAACCATTGAATTGTACAATTTAAATGGGTGAATTACATATCATTGAGACCATTTAAAAATTTTAAATTCTGAAATACTGTTTTAGATCAGAGAGCACTATAAAGGGAAGGGACATTACTGTATATGGGACTATTTCCTCCCCAACCCCTCTCATATAATACTAAAGAAAATACCCCAGACCAAAAAGAGAAAAAGAAAATCCCCCAGACATATTATAGAAAATAAACTATTTCTAAACTCTATATGGAGATGCAAAAAAAACCTGGCATATACAAAGGAAAGTTGAAGAAAAAGCTGGAGAATTAACTACTCAATTTCAAGAGTTATTATAACATTACGGAAAACAAGAGTTTGATACTATAATAAAGATCAAGAAATAGATCAATGGAACCGACTAGAGAGCCAGAAATAGACCATTAATTTATATTATAATTTGAGATTCAACAAAGTTGACTGAAAGGTCCAATGAGGGGAAAAGAAAGTTTTTCAAAAAACATTACTGGAATAACTGGATACTCATTATGGGGAAAAAATAAGTATTAACCCCTGTCTCACAACATATATAATACTTCATTAATGATATATGAAACTATGAAGCTTGTTTTTATTTATTTATATATATTTAAATATTTTCTTCTTTTTTTAAAAAAGATTATTTATTACGGAGAGAGAGAGTGGTTGAGCAGCAGGGGCTGATGGAGAGGGAGAGAGAATCCTCAAGCGGACTCCCCCATGGAACCCAATGCGTGACTCAATCCCAGGATCCTGAGATCATGACTTGAGCCAAAACCAAGAGTTGGTTGCCCAACTGATTGAGCCACCCTAGCTCTCCCTGAAGATTTTCATTTTAAGTAATCTCTATATAATACAGTGTGGGGCTTGAACTCAATCCTAAGATCAAGAGTCTCATGCTATACTTACTGAGCCAACCAGGGACCCCCAAATCATCAAGCTTTTAAAAGGAAACTTAGAATATCTTCATGCATGTAGATAAAACTATCCTAGGTAAGTCAAGGAAATAATAAGCATAAGAGATAAATTTGATTAGACTACCAAAATTGAAAGTTTATGCTCTTCAAAAGACACATAAAAAGATGAATAGGTAAGCCACAGACTAGAAATAAATTTGTGTAAATTTGTATCTGTCAAAGGAATAGTATCAAAATATATGAATTCTGACAATCAATAGAAAGAAACTCAAAATTGGGCAAAAGTTTTGAATTTCAACAAAGATGTACAAATTTTTAGAATTAAAAAGACTGAGAACATTAAATATTGGCAAGGCTGCAGATCAATAGAATCCATCAACATTGGTGGGAGTGTAAAATCATACAACTACTTTGATAAAGGTATTCCAGTTTCTTACAAAGCTCAAGATAACCTTATGGCTCATCAATTCCATTCCTCACATTTACCCAGTAAAATACCTGCACAAGAATATTCAGCAGCTTTTTCCTAATACTCTCAAATTGGAAACAACCCTAAAGTCCATGAGCAGAAGAATAAATAATCTCTGCCATATTCACACAACAGAACACCACTCAGAGGGGCTCCTGGGTGGCTCAGGCATTTAGCGTCTGCCTTCGGCTCAGGTCATGATCCCAGGGTTCTGGGGTGGAACCCCACATTAGGCTCCCTGCTCAGCGGGAAACTTGCTTCTCCGACTCCCACTCCCCCTGCATGTGTTCTCTCTCTCACTGTGCCTCTGTCAAATAAATAAAATCTTTAAAAAAAACTACTCAGAAATAAAAATGAATTACTGATAAAAGCAACATAAATGAATCTCAGAAACATGCTGGGTGAAATAAACCTACAAAAAAGAAGGCATACCATATGATTCCATTATAGGAAACTCTAGAACAGGCAAAACTAGTCCATGGTGAAGAATCAAGATAATGTTGTCTGTGAGTAAAGGGATAGAGGATTTACCGGAAGGGAGCATAAGAAAACCATCTAGGATGATGGTGATGATCTATATCTTGATAGCAGTTTGGGTTACACAGATGTATGCAATTATTAAGACTTAGCAAATGT
>PITA01034608.1:0-11420 GCA_004023965.1 Spilogale gracilis | reverse complement strand
AAAAAATAGAAACGGAAGGAAAACTTCCAGACTCTTTCTATGAAGCCAGCATCACTCTAATCCCCAAACCAGACAAAGACCCCATCAAAAAGGAGAACTTCAGACCAATATTGCTGATGAATACAGATGCCAAGATTCTCAACAAGATCCTTGCTAACAGGATCCAACAATACATTAAAAAGATTATCCACCATGACCAAATGGGTTTTATCCCAGGGATGCAGGGGTGGTTTAACACTCGCAAAACAATCAACGTGATAGAACAAATCAATAAGAGAAGAGAGAAAAACCACATGGTACTCTTAATTGATGCAGAAAAGGCATTTGACAAAATACAACATCCGTTCCTGATCAAAACCCTTGAAAGTATAGGGATAGAGGGAACATTTCTCAACCTCATAAAATCTATCTGAAAAACCCACAGCGAATATCATCCTCAATGGGGAAGAACTGACAGCCTTTCCTCTGAGATCAGGAACAAGGCAAGGATGCCCACTCTCACCACTACTATTCAACATAATGTTAGAAGTCCTAGCAACAGCAATCAGACAACAGAAAGAAATAAAGGGTATCCAGCTTGGCAAAGAGGAAGTCAAACTCTCTTTGCAGATGACATGATACTATATGTGGAAAACCCAAAAGACTCTACCCCCAAACTACTAGATCTCATACAACAATTTGGTAATGTGGCAGGATATTCTTGTTTATTCAGAAAGCAGTTCTAGTCTCTGGACTGCCTGAGGTGCAGGAGGAGGGAACTCAAGAGCCACAGCAGTAGGACCACTCCACTGTCATAAAGGACACAAGGCTGGGCCCCCTCCACCTCTCTGGAGGATCCCAAGGTATGACAGAGCCTCTTCTGGGACTTCTGAAATCTTAATGTCTGCAGCCCTGGGAGGCACCAAGCCCAAAGATGTGAAAGATCTGTGAACTCAGAAAAGATTCATCTGCCCTGGTGGCCTGAAGGGCCTCAGCAGGGAGCTCCAAACTATCTGAACTATACTGGATGTACTGAAAATGTGTCTTAAATGTTTGTCTGCCTGTCTTTGTGATGCCATCCATACATACAAAGCAGGGTTCTGAGCACTTTAAAGGTGCTAAACTATTCAATCCTCATGGCTCCCCTGAGCAGGAGAATTAATAATCCTATGCTACAGGAGAGGAAAGGGAAGCTCAGGGTCCTATGGTCCTATGGCTGGTTCATGCCAGAGCCAGGAGGGAGGCCAGGAAGTCTGGCTATAGTCTGAGCACCTCACCATGGCACCACCACTATGCCATTCTGGAAGTGGGCACGTTTAAGCCCAGCTCTGCAATCCCTTATCTGCAGTTCTGAAATCCAAAACCCAAGGCAGAAGTTTCTTCCTTGGCACCCAAACCCAACCTGAAGTGAAATGAGGCTATCTGTGGGCCAATGTGGCCTTTTCACAGTTTCCACGGAAGTACAAATGTTTTGATTACAGCATGTCACCCCAGACAACCTCTGGAAACGTTATGTAAAGTTCAGGATCTGCACCTTAAAGACAAGGAATTCTGAATTCTTAAATATATCTGGCCCGAAGTGTTCCAGGTAAGGGCTTGTGAACCTGTATTAAGGTTTTGTGGCAATAAAGGTTTTATTTTTACAGTTTTTTTTTTAAAGATTTTTATTTATTTGACAGAGAGAAACACAGCTAGAGAGGGAACACAAGCAGGGGGAGTGAGAGAGGGAGAAGCAGGCTTCCCACTGAGCAGGGAGCCCGATGCGGGGCTCCATCCCAGGACTCCATCCCAGGACTCCAGGATCATGACCTGAGCCGAAGGCAGTTGCTTAATGACTGAGCCACCCAGGTGCCCCTATTTTTACAGTTTTCTGACGGTATAGTAAAAAAGTCGGGGCACAGGGCACCTGGGTGGCTCAGTGGGTTAAAGCCTCTGCTTTCGGCTCAGGTCATGATCTCAGGGTCCTGGGATCGAGGCCTGCATCAGGCTCTCTGCTCAGCAGGAACCTGCTTCCTCCTCTCTCTCTTTGCCTGCCTCTCTGCCAACCTGTGATCTCTCTCTCTCTCTCTGTCAAATAAATAAAATCTTTTTTAAAAAAATTGGGACACAAAGTGGGCTTGGCCCCCACCAGTGGAGGGGCACACATGGTCAAAACTGCATCCCTGAGGCAGGCTGAGGGCCCAGGGTATTCATGGAGAAGCAGATGGTAGAAAGGCTGTTCTGCCCCTTTCCTGAGTCCTACTAACCCTCCCCCTGCCAGAACAGTTCACATTCCGGACAGAATCTGGTCTTCGTGCTGCCAAAGGTGCCATCCTGACCTTCAGGGAGTATCTGCTCCAAAACTGGATTATGAGATCTTGGAAACTGAGCATCGTTTCAGCTTTACTTTGTTTCCTATCTTCCTTACAGTCTAGTTCAGTGTTTTGCCCACGGAACCATAAAATACATTCTAGACCTAAAGGAATCCTAAACGTGTCTCTACAAGCCCCTGATAATTTGATAGTCTCACATGTCCCCCACTATCATGCCCCCTCCCTCAGCCTCTCATGTTAGAATTCCTCCTGTCCAGGATGTCTGCTCTCTCCAGTACACATTTCTCTCCCCCTCTCTCTTACTTTCCACCTATACCCCAAGCACATACTGGTTTAAGTCTGGTGCACCTGCAAAAACAGGCAAAGGAACACGATTCAGCCAGCACCCCTTGGCCAAGCAGGAAGTGACTATAGGCGCCCTGAGTCTAATTTCTCAGAGGGAGGAACAGGCCCAGGAAGTATAGCAGTCTGACCTAACTTGGGCCTTGCTCCCTACCCCCATTTTTGCTTCTCTGCTTAGCAACGGCTGGTCAGTGATATCAACCAAACAAAGACAGGGGCCCTGGACCCAGCTGGACCAGCCCAGATGCCTGCCTATCTTCTTTTCCTCAGCACTCCTGCCAGGAGAAAAGCTTGTGAGAGGACAGAAGGAAAACACAGAGGGACTTCATCTTGGCCTTGAGTGTCGCCCTGGGTGCCCCTCAATAACGACCGCAGTCTTAGCAGTAGACAGGGGCAAGTGGGCAGTGAGGAGGGCTCTGAGTACCATTGGAACCAGTAAAGGGGCCTACAAATCTGGCAGGGGAAGGACAGCAGCTTTGCAAAGAAAAAATGCAGATCTGCAGGAAAAGCAGCCTTTTCACCCAGCACAAGCTGCTCCTGGGAACTGCTTCCCTCTCTCAGCCCACACTGCACTGGCCTTGGCTCATGACTGTGAGATCATCTGCGGACCATCCCCTTGCTCACACAAGCCAGAACCTCTCACTCGTGGGAAATCTACTAGCCTTCTAGTCCTCAGGCCACCCCAACATACCCCTACACTGACAGAGACCTTACCTGCTAACCCTCCAGAGTCTGGTCCCAGACCACAACTTTTTTTAGGCCACCAGAGTTAGGGCAGAATTCAATGTGGCCCAGCTGGAACTTAACTGTGATGATACATAAAATGAAGGAATCCATTGATTAATAAGTAATTAATATTTAGTGAATGATATTAGGTTCTATGCCCACAAAATACAAGGCTTTTTTTTTTTTTAAAGATTATTTTATAGAGAGAAAGAGAATGAGCAGGAGGGGCAGAGGGAGAAAGTATTTCAAGCAGACTCCACACTGAGCATGAAGCCCAATGCAGGGCTCTGTCCCACAACTCCAAGATCACAACCTCCGCCAAAACCAAGAGTCAGAACTGAGCCACCCAGGTGTCCCCAAATACAAGGCTTTCTTACAAGCCATCTGCCATGTAGCCCAGTCCCCCCCAAGTAACTGCACTGCTCCAATCCTAGAATTCCATGTCTTTCCCCACGGCCTCCAGGAACTCTTCTGAGACTTGTGTTCAAGCCACCTCCTAGCTGCTCTCAGATACCATGATGCCCACAGCACTTGTCTCTGGGCTATCCCCAGGGCATGTCCAGGCAGTCAGGGTCTGGCCAGCAATAGAGCCCAGCAGTAAGACCCAGGCCCAGACTAGTTGTTTTGTTTTTCCCCTCCTCTAACTTCCTGAAGAAGCTCACAGACCAATGGACACAGGAGAGGATTGAAGACACAAGCTGTGCCATTGGTGTCTTTTTAGTCTCATCCCTACACTGCTGCCACATAACTGAATAGTAAGTTCCAGAATGGAGTCACACAGCAGCACCTCAAGGCAAACAGCAGGAGAGAAGGGAGGCAGTCTGCCAGCTCCCACACCAAACAGCTGATCTCAGCCAGGCTTCTCCAGGCCTGTTTGCTGGCCATATTGATGGAGCCACCTGCTAGAGCAAGTCCAGGACAGGGAGAGATGCCGAGAGCCAAAGCATTGCAGCAAGGATGGAGATAATCTCCAAGGATGGAGATTGCTGTGCTTGAATTAAGGAAAAGGAAGGCTGTACCAAAATCTCCACTTCTCTTTCACAGCACCAACTCAGAAAGAAGGCACAGTACGTCTTTGCAACCACCTCCTGAGGCATTTGCCTGGGAAGAAACGGAGCAGCCAGTGGGAGAGAGCTGGGGAGTGTCTGGGAAGGTTGGGAGGGGGAAGAATCCCACAGGCGCCGAGGTAGGTCTTTCATCCAGGTTAGGCCCTTGCCTGATCCCAAATCACAGGGGGCTGCCTAGGGGGAGGGGGAGGCTCTTCTCAGGAACTCTCCAGTGGATGATGAGGATGAGGATGATGATGATGATGATTCTTTAAGATTTTATTTATTTGATAGAGAGAGAGAGCGGGAACACAAGCAGGGGGAGTGAGAGAGGGAGAAGCAGGCTTCTCCCCTGAGCAGGGAGCCCAATGTGGGACTTCTGGGATCATGACCTGAGCCAAAGACATTTGCTTAATGACTGAGCCATCCAGGCTCCCCTTTCCAGTGGATTCTTAAGCACCCAGCTCCCTGCTCTTCTCTGCCTGAATACCAGGGAAGAAGACATGGAGGGAACCATCCTGCATCACCTGTCCTCCATCTAGCCTCTGTCCTCACGGGAAGATGAGGGGCCCAGCACTCATTATCTTCAATTCTAATGGCTAGCTAAGCAGAACAGAAGGAGAAGAGAGAGCCCCTTGAGAGAAATTAGTTCAGGGACAGGCTGAGCTTGAAGTCTCCCCTAAAATCTCTGATGATAAAAACATGCTGCTCCTGAGATCCCTAAGTTCATGTGCTGCCTGATGACTGGCAATTCATGCCAGCAGGACTGGCCTACTCTAGGGAGATGCCCAGCAAGGAGAGGCCTGGGGTAGCCCTCCAGTGGCCTGGTTACAGCCTTTCACTCACCTCAGTGTCCCACTCTGGTCTAGCCCAGCCCACCTGGTGAAATGACCAAAGTGCAGGCGACTCTCAATTTCAAGGTTTAAATAATAGTTAAATAAGATGTACTAAAAACTAAACATATGTATCCCTCTGATTCAGCAACTCCACTCCTAAATCTATGCGCAGGGGAAGAAAATGCATACTTATATTCACCCAATGACAGACTCAGGTGTTCACAGCACTGTTCATAATAGCCCCACACTGGAAACAACCCAAATACCCATCAACAGAAGAACAAATAAACAAGTCTGCTCTACTTACCCACTAGAATATTTGTACGAAATTGGAATGAAGAATTTATAACTATAAACAATGGCATGGATGAACCTCCGGGACATTAATTAAAATGAAAGCAACCAAGCATAAAATCTCACTCCATATGTTCCTTTTCTGTGAAGTTCATAAAAAGACAAAACTAATCCATGGCTAACATGTGAGGACGGTGCTTGCCTGCTGTGGAAAATGAGCAAAAGTGGACGTGGGATTTCTGGGGGTGCTCCATTTCTTGTCCTGGATGTATACTTTGAAAGTTTTTTTGGAGCTATAAATTTATGATTTGTGCACTTCCGTATGGACTTTACATTTCAACTAGAGCAGAGAACCACCAGTATTTCTGGAGTCGGTAACAGCGAAACCACCCACAAACCCACAACCAGACTCAATGCAGACCCACTGGTTACACGCACCCTGTCTAGCCAGGGCTTCTGGAATCTGACTCGGGAAGGAGTGCTAGGAGTAAGGCAAGAGCCTGACTCTTGAACCCAGAGGAGAGAACAAACCAGAATCCAGACCTCAAGAGGCACTCTGGAGGTCTTCTACTCCATGCATCCTAACCCAGGCATCAGCTTTTTCTCTAAGGTGTTAGATAGTAAATATTTTAGATTTTTCTGGCCACATACCAGAAAGATCTAACTATGTATTCATATTTTTTATTTATTTGTTTTTACGATTCCTTTAACATTTAAAAACGATTCTTACTTCTTGGGACTCACAAAAAGAAACCGAGGGCCAGATTTGCCAAGCCCTGTGCAACCGAGCCAGTGCTAGACCGCCTCTCTAGCACCTCAGATAGTCGGTCCCCAGGGTCTGTGTGAGGCGGGCTTGCCTCATCAGCATAAACTGGAATTTAATTATCTGCTAGGGGGAAGACGGAGGCAAGATGGCGGAGGAGTAGGGAGCTGCGTTTGGACGGCTTCCTTCAATTGAGCTGGATATCTACCAAACCATCCTGAACACCTAGGAGAGCAGCGTGGGATGTAAGAATCTCTGGATCTGTACACGCAGAAAAACTCCACCAGGGGTGAGGTAGGAAGGGTGGAGTCGTGGGTCTGCGGGCAGGTATGGGAAGATAAGCAGAGGGGGACGGAGCCACCATTAAGTTGGCGCAGGGAGAGGACACTGCAGCGCGGAAGCGTCCCCGTTGGAAAGGGGCAAAAGCTCCCAGAGCTGCAGCAGCAGCCAGGAAGGGCTTCAGAGCCGCGGGCAGGGTTTCAGAGCCGGGCTCCACCGGGGCCCGGGCGCTGCAGCGGGCAGGGAGGGTGGGCGCGCTGGAAAACTCGGGACCCCTCACGGCTTCAGAGGAACAAAAGGCAGAGACGAGCCGGGCCCCTCGGTCGACGTTTGTGAGGTCGTGGTGGGCGCGCACGCAGGGAGGCTGCGGTTTTCAGCGGCGCTTACAGAACCAGGGATTGTGTGTTCTGGAAGATTCGGCGAAGAGTAGACTGTGATTTCTCTGCCCCGGGACACAGGCTTGGGTGCGGCCATTTTTGCTCAGACCCCCCGGAAGGGGTGGAAGAGGCCCTGAAAGCCGCCAGAGAACAAAAGCTCAAAAACTCACAAAACCGGTTTCCACAGCGCCTATCCCCCCTCCACCCCCCGCAGGGTTGCCTGAGTAACAGTGAGGCAGGCCCCTCTTCCAGAAGACCCACTGGAAGAACGAGAGGGCGACCACCTAGGGTCCCCATAAAACTGTAAAGCCCTGCACCAAGAGAAAATAATGTATTGAGCTCCAGGAGTTGCCTCAGGGCTTGTGTATTTTTTAGATACAACTCTTTTTTTTTTTTTTTTAATTCTTGATCTTATGCTGCTTCTCTTTTTTTCTTTTTTTTACCTTTCTGTTATTTCAACTAGATGTTCAGTATATCAATTTATATTTCATAGTAGCTTTTTAACTTGTGCTTTTGCACATACTTTTTTTTAAATACAAATATATGCTTTAGTGTAGTCCTTCTTTACCAATTCAATATTACCTTTATATATATATATATATATATTATATATCAGTTTTACTTTCCCTGTGTTTCTGGGAAGTAGTGTCCTCTAACAAACAGACAGAATAGACCCAGGAAGAACTGAAACACCCAACTTTGTCCATATTGAAATATTACAGCTCCCGTTCCCCTCACCCCACTTTTTTAAAATTTTAAATTATTTTAATTTATTTTTATGTTTTTATTATATTATGTTAGTCACCATATAGGACATTAGTTTTTAATGTAGTCTTCCATGATTCATTGTGTATAACACCTAGTGCTCCTTTTTTTTTTTTTTTTTTTTAAGATTTTATTTATTTGACAGAAACACAGCCAGAGATGGAACACAACCAGGGGGAGTGAGAGAGGGAGAAGCAGGCTTCCCACCAAGCTGGGAGCCTGATGCAGGGCTCAATCCTGGGACTCCGGGATCATGATCTGAGCCTAGGGCAGATGCTCAAAGACTGAGCCACCCAGGCCTGCCCCTTGAAATACATGCCCTCCTTAATGTCCATCACTTGGCTTTCCCATTCCCCCCAACCTCCTCCCCTCTAAAACCCTTGGTTTGTGTCTCAGAGTCCATAGTCTGTCATGGTTCATTTACCCACCCCTTCATTTTTCCCTTCCTTCTCCTAATGTCCTCCATGCTGTTCCTTAAATTTAAGTGAAACCATAAGATAATTGATTTTATGTGCTCCACTTCTTTCATTTATAATACTCTCATCCAGGTCCATGCAAAAGTTCAGTATTCATCCTTTTTGATGGCTGAGTAATACTCCATTGTCTGTTTGCACCACATCTTGATCCATTTGTCTATTGAAGGGCATCTCAGTTCCTTCCACAGTTTAGCTATTGTGGACATTGCTGCCATGAACATTGGGATACATATGGCTCTTCTTTTCACTGCATTTATATCTTCGGGGTAAATACCCAGCAATCAATTGCTGGGTCATAGGCCAGCTCTCTAATTTTTTGAGGAACCTCCACGCTGTTTTTCAAAGTGACTACACCAACTTGCATTCCCACTAACAGTGTAAGAGGGTTCCCCTTTCTCCACAACCTCTCCAACACTTGTTGTTTCTTGCCTTGTCAATTTTTGCCCTTCTGACTCGGATAAGGTGTTATTGCAGTGTGGTTTTGATTTGCATTTCCCTGATGGCTAATGATGATGAAAATTTTTTCATGTGTCTGTTAGCCATTTGTATGTCTTCTATGGCAAATTGTCTGTTCATGTCTTCTGCCCATTTTTTGACTTGTTTTGGGTGTTGCGTTTGAGAAGTTCTTTATAGATTTTGGATATCAGCCCTTTATCTCTAGTGTCATGTGCAGATATCTTCTCTGATTCTGTTGCCTCTTAGTTTTGTTGACTGTTTCCTTTGCTGTGCAGAAGCTTTTTATCTTGACAAAGTCCCAAATGTTCATTTTCACATTTGTTTCCCTTGCCTTTGGAGACGGGTCTTGAAAGAAGTTGCTGTGGCCAATGTTGAAGAGGTTACTGCCTATGTCCTCCTCTAGGACTCTGATAGATTCCTGTCTCACATTGAGGTCTTTCATCCATTTTGAGTCTATCTTTGTGTAGTAAGCAAATGGTCAGTTTCATTCTTCTGTATATAGAAGTCCAATTTGCCCAGCACCATTTATTGAAGAGGCTGGTTTTTTTCCCCCATTGGATATTTTTTCCTGCTTTGTGTCAAAGATTATTTGATCATAGATTGAGGGTCCATATCTGGGCTCCTAGTTTTGCTCCATCGATTTCTGTGCCAGTACCATGCTGTCTTGGTGACCACAGCTTTGTAATATAGCTTGAAATCAGGAAACCTGATGCCCCCCAGCTTTTTCTTTTCCAACATTTCCTTTGGTGATTTGGGGTCTTTCCCGGTTCCATACAAATTTTAGGCTTGTTTGTTATACTACTTTGAAAAATGCCATTGGTATTTTGATCAGGATGGCGTTGAAAGCATATGTTGCTCTAGGCAGCAAAGACATTGTAACGTTTTTTCTTCGGATCTCTGAGCATGAAATGTTTTTCCATCTTTTTGTGTCTTCAGTATCTTTCATAAGTGTTACGTAGTTTCTAGAATATAGATGCTTTACCTCTTTGGTTAGGTTTATTCCAGAGTATCTTCTGGATTTTGGTGCTCTTGTAAATGGAATTGATTCCCTAATTTCTCTTTCTACAGTTAACATTGTTAGTGTTTAGGAAAGCAACTGATTTCTGTGCATTGATTTTGTATCCTTCCACATTTAAACTGAATTGCTATATGAGTTCTAGTAGTTTAGGGGTAGAGTCTTTTGGGTTTTCCACATAAAGTATCATTATCTGCAAAGAGCCTTTGACTTCTTTCCTAATTTGAATAACTTTTGTTTCTTTTTGTTGTCTGATTGGTGTTGCTAGGACTTCTGCTACTATGTTGAAAAATAATGGTGAGAGTGGGCATCCTTGTCGTGTTCCTGATCTTAAGGGAGAGGCTCTCAGCTTTTCCCTTGAGAATGATGATTCTGTGGGCTTTTCATAGACAGTTTTTATGAAATTGAGGCATGTTTCCTCTGTCCCTACCCTCTGAGGAGTTTTAATCAGGAATGGATTCTGTGTTTTGTTGAATGCTTTTTCTGCATCAGTTGAGAGGACCATATGGTTCTCCTCTCCCGTCTTAGTAATGTGTTCTATCACATTGATTGACTTGGTAATGTTGAACCATCCTTGTATCCCAGGCATAAATCCCACCGGGTCGTGATGGAAATTCTTTCAATGTTCTGTTGAATCCCATTAGCTAGGATCTTGTTCAGAATTTTGGCATCCATTTCATCTGGGATATTGGTTTGAAATTCTTTTTGATGGGGTCTTTACCTGGTTTTGGGATTAGAGTAATTGCTGGCCTCATAAATGGAGTCTGGAAGTTTTCCTTTTTTTTTTTTTTTTTTTTTTTTTTTTTTTTTTTTTTTTTGAAGCATCTTTAGAAGAATATGTATTATTCTTCTTTGAATGTTTCGTAGACTTCCCCAGGGAATCTATCGGGTCCTAGACTCTTGTTTTTGGGAGGTTTCAATGACTGCTTCAATTTTGTTACTGGTTATTGGTCTATTCAGGTTGTCAGTTTCTTCCTGTTTCAGTTTATAAGTTTCTAGGAAGGCATCCATTTCTTCTAAGTTGCTTAATTTATTGGCATATACTTCTTGGTAATAAGTTCAGGTGATTGTTTCTATTTCCTTGGTGTTAGCCATGACCTCTCCCCTTTCATTCATAATTTTATTAATTTGGGTCCTTTCTTTTTCTTTTGGATAAGTCTGGCCAGTGGTTTATTGATCTTATTCTTTCAAAGAACCAACTTCTAATCTCATTGGTCTGCTCTACTGTATTTCTGGTTTCTAATCCATTGATCTCTGCTCTGATCTTAATTTATTTCTCTTCTTGTACATGCCCTAGGCTTCATTTATTGTTTTTTTCTCCAGTTCTTTAAGGTGTATATTTGGTGAATTCAGGATTTTTCTATTTTTTTTGAGTGAGGCTTGAATGGCTGTGTATTTTCCCCTTAGGACTGCCTTTGCAGTATCCCCTTGATTTCCATGAACTGTTTAAGTTCTTCCTTTATTCCCCACCCCCCTTTTTTTTAATTAAAAAAATTTTTTTTTCTTAATTTTATAAATTTTATTCTTGGGTTTCACTTTGGCTTTGTTTTTTTTCAGTGGTGGCTTCCGATCGCTCCGGATTTTCCTAGTGCATCTTGCCTGGGTCGTGGTTGATATTTTGGACTCTGTTCATTCACTCAACCATCCCTCAACAGAATGACTAGCAGGAGGAACTCCCAACAAAGAAAAGAAACAGAGACAATGGCCTCTGCCACAGACCTAATGGATATAGATATAAGGAAGATGTCAAAAAA
>PITA01034607.1:0-11396 GCA_004023965.1 Spilogale gracilis | reverse complement strand
GACAGAAGACACGGACCTTCACGGACGGGAGACACCAGATGACACAGACCGTCAGTCCACGGACAACAGAAGACACGGACCTTCATGGACGGGAGACACCAGATGACACGGGCTCTCCCGGTCCCGAGAAGTCACAGTGAGCACAGCTGCAGATGGCAAACGTCACTGTCTAGGCTGCAAAACACAAAGGACATTACTGCCTACGGTGACAACCTTTTTGCAGTCTCCCAGCTCCCACTCACCCCTGTGACCAATGACCTTTGCTCAAGCTCCAGTTCCCATCATGTCATCCTCCAGGATGGAAGCCAGACCCTCTCCGCGCCTGTATGGCCCGAGCGCTCACACCGCCTGCAACGTGCCACGGTCCGTGCTGGGCCCTGTCGGCTCCAGCAGCTGTGTCACCTCCACAGGGAGCCTGTGGCCCTCCCGAGGTCAGGGCTGCCCCCGCCTCCCCCGGCACCGTGCCCTGCCTCCGGGGCCCCAGTACGGCTCCACGGAGGAACAGAGAGGGGCGTACATGACTCCAGCAGAGTTTCGTAGAGAATCACAGGCTTCAGGGCCTTCGTTCTGTGATGACAACAAAAGTCGCACAGCTGCCTCCTGACGAGGACAGAATGAAGGACAGTTTTGGAAACTGGAAAAGGTGAAAGCCGGGGATGACCTCGTGCCGGGTCAGGGTGCACCCACTCCTTGAATGCTTCCGGTTCCATCTCTGCCCCGAGCCCTGCTACCTCTCACCCTCCCACGATGTCGGCAGCTGCCGGAGTCTGGAGGTGCTCGGCTCTAGCCAGCATGGCCCCGGACCCATGACACCGAGTTCTCCCTGTGAAGAAGAGAGCGCGACCTTAGAGAAGTAACCGTGAGACGAGCCAGGTTCAGAGGCCATGCAGTGCCACCAGCGATGGGATCCCAACAGAGGCAAGGGCCCACCCACCAGCTGGCATTGTGGCGAGCAGACCCGGGAGGGACGGTAGCCTCGAGGAGTTCAGAGATCTCAGGATCTCACAGTGAGTGGTGGGGGCAGGGGGGCCCTATTCTGATGCCTCCAGTGACTACAGGACCTGCGTTCTGTGCATCAGACACTCCTTAATGAACAGGAAAACGTTACCAAGAAACAGTGGCTCTGGGAGAAAAGACGTCAGGAAGGGGAGGCCAGAGCTCCCTGCAGCAACTGTAGGGCAAGTCCTGCCCCTTCTCCCCTGAAGGTCTCTAGCACGCCAGGAACGGGGGCGCCAGATCTGCCCCAGCCAGCCCCCGGCTCTGGCCACACCGCCTCGGACCCACCTCTCGAGATGGGACTGCCTGGTGAGCGGAGCAGGTCCCCAAGGTGCTTAAAGGACAACAAGCATGCCTCACTGAGCTGCCGAGCAATCGGTGTTTTAAGACGATAGTCTACCATGAGCATAAATGAAGTAATTCACGTAAGGACTCAGTCCCCAGCACGCAGGCTAGAGCAAAGTGGCCGGAGATGGGCGGGCCAGCCAGGTCTTCTGCCCTGCAGAAGACCCGGGAGCGCTGAGCTCTGGTCCTGCTCTGGTCCCCAGCAGGAGGCAAGGGCAGCAGCGGGACAGCATCCAGGCCCAGCTTCCCACGCCAGGCTGTGACTGCCTGCCTCCACTGACCACGCTCCCGCACCAGCACTCGGCACAGCCCCGTGCTGCCAGGCAGGGCCCTGATGGACGGGGCCTGAGGGAGCCGTGAGGCTCCAGGCTCTCCTGAAATGCCCTGGCACCGGTGCGGAAGGCCGTCAGGCCCTGGAGCCTGCAGCCAGGACGTGAGCCTTGGCCCCGGCGCTCCACCTCACACACGGTACCTGCCGACGGCGCGTGAGGGCGGCGGTCCTTTCCCCTGGGTCCGAGCCCTGCACTTGGGAACAGCGCTCTCCGCCCACGAAGGCCAACACTGGGGGCACCGCAGCTAAGAAACTTACAGACAGGCCGCCTAGGTGGCTCAGCGGGTTACAGCCTCTGCCTTCGCTTAGGTCATGATCTCAGGGTCCTGGGATCGAGGCCTGCATCAGGCTCTCTGCTCAGCGGGGAGCCTGCTTCCTCCTCTCTCTCTGCCTGCCTCTCTGCCTACTTGTGATCTCTCTGTCAAATAAATAAAATCTTTAAAAAAAAATAAAAAAGGAACTTAAATACACCCCCGAGTCTGGAGCCGAAGCACTTCCTGCCGCCCATCTTTGTGACTCACGGCGTGGCCTTCACTCCAGCAGCCTCCATCAGTGATGGACGGGGCCTGAGGGAGCCGTGAGGGAGCCCTGGCGCCTGCGGGACTCCACGTCTCCTTGCTCAGGATTTCCACAAGCTCCCCACATAACTTGCGTGCACATTTAACTGCAGAAACACCACCCAAGATTTCCTCTCATCAACACAGGACAGGACATGAAACACAGGGAAGTCTCAGAATGCAGACCAAAACCACGATGGGAAGCGACGTCACACCTGTTAGGACGGAGGTTACTGGAAACAAAGAGGAAAAAGAAAATGAGCGTTGGGGCGCCTGGGTGGTGTAGTTGGTTGAGCGTCAGCTCCTGGTTTCAGCTTGGGTCGTCATCTCAGGGTTGTGGAATCGAGCCTCCTATCGGGCTCTGTGCTCAGCGGGGCATCTGCTTCTCCCTCTAAACAACATTTTTTTAAAAAAGAAAAGAATCATTGATGGGTATGGAGGAACGGGGCTCTTTGTGCACTGCTCATGGGGATCTAGGATGATGCAGCTGCCATGGGAAACAGCATGGCAGTTCCTCAAAACACCAAGAGAATTCCCATAGGATCCAGCACGTCCATCTCTGAGCATCTGCCTGAAAGAACTAAAGGCAGACATCACAACACCTGGGTTCACAGCAGGACCACTCACAACGACCAGAAGATGGGAACAAGCTAAGAGGCCTTTGGAGGATGACCGGAAAAGCACGATGTGGCCCGTCCCTGCAGTGCCCTGTATCAGCCGGCCTTAGGAACCTGCTCCAGCAAATGGATGGGCCCCGGCCGCTATGCCCAATTAGAGAGGGCAGACACCGCACCGCCCCACTCATAGGAGGTCCCTAGAGGAGTTGAATCCACACACAAAGATGGGGGGCACCAGGGGCTTGGGACAGGATGGGGAGTTACTTTAATGGGGATGCAGCTCCAGCTGCAGAAGACGGAGAAGTTCTGTGACCCAGTGCTGGTGCCCGCACTATAATGAGTGTGCTTACTGTCCCTGAGCTGATCACAAAACCCTTGGGATGGCCAATTTTAGGCCGTATATACTTTATTTATTTTTATTTTTTTAAATATTTTTAAAAATTTATTTATTCGGCAGAGAGAAACACAGCCAGAGAGGGAACACAAGCAGGGGGAGTGAGAGAGGGAGAAGCAGGCTTCCTGCCGAGCAGGGAGCCCGATGCGGGGCTCGATCCCGGGTCTCCAGGATCATGACCTGAGCGGAAGGCAGTCGCTTAACCAACTGAGCCATCCAGGCACCCCTTTCAGCACAATTTTAAAAAAATGCTTTAAAACAAACAAATCTGAGGATTGTGGGAGATACTCTAGGCTTACAGAAGTGCACCCTGCTCTTCATTCTTGGTACCGAGCCTTGAAATTTCAAGTTTTACTCCCTGTTTTTCCACATACCTTTCAAACACTTGAATGGAACAAACAGAAAATCCAAATAATGTGACCTCTGTGACCTTAATAGGCATAAACCTCACAACCCATATAACCAAAAACTGAGAGTAGGAAAATATATTTACCCAAGAGGCCCTATGAGGAGTTGATTTCATACGTGTGGGTAGGTCCTGGGCTGAAGGTGTTGCTGGGGGATCTAGGCCCCGCCTCCTCATACAGGGGGCTTGTTTGTTCAAAAGTTCTCCATTAAGTAAGGGAGCCTTTGCCCAGTGACACGCGGTCAGACATTTAGGCCTACGTGCCTGAAGAGAGTACGGCTTACATAACCATAGTAACAAAAATAAAGGGATCCCCATTTCACTACGTAGGGAGGATGGGGAGGAAAGGGTGTTCAGATAGACAGGAACCGTTCTTCCCATTTAGCAATAATCAACAGACACTAACCAAAACGGAAAATAAGAATCAAAGAAATAAAAAAAAAAAAGAATACGAGCAAGTCATTTAGAAATAGGGAGGAAAGGCCACCTGGGCGGCTCAGTCGGTTAAGCATCTACCCTTAGCTCAGGTCATGACTCCAGGGTCCTGGGATCGAGGCCCGAGTCAGGCTCCCTCCTCAGTGGGGAGTCTGTTTCTCTCTCTGCCTGCAGCCTCCCCTGTTGTGCACTCTCTCCGACAAACAAATAAATATAATCTTAAAAAAGAAAATGAAATATGGAGAAAAATAACAGATTTGAATAGTGGATGTCTCGGGGGTGCCTGGGTGACGTGGTCACATACACGCCGACTCCTGCTTTCAGTTCAGGTTGTGATCTGAAGTCATGGGATCGAGCCCCACTTCGGGCTCGGCACTCAGTGGAGTCTGCTTGAGACTCTCTCTCTCTCCCTGCCCCATCCCACTAGTGCTCACTGTCTCTTCAAAATAAAATAAATAAATCTTTTTTTTTTTAAGATTTTATTTATTTGACAGAGAGAAACACAGCGAGAAGGGGAACACAAGCAGAGGGAGTGAGAGAAGTAGAAGCAGGCTTCTTGCCGAGCAGGGAGCCCCAATGTGGGACTCGATCCCGGGTCTCTGGGATTATGACCTGAGCTGAAGGCAGTTGCTTAACCAACTGAGCCCCCCAGGCGCCCCCTAAAATAAATAAACCTTAAAAAAAAAAGAGTGGCTGCCTTTGGTGAGCCACAAGCTGGAGGTGCCGAGAATGGACGGGATCTGGTAACTGAGTTTTAAAATCATGCATAAACAGGGGCGCCTGGGTGGCTCAGTTGGTTAAGCGACTGCTTTCAGCTCAGGTCATGATCCCGGAGACCCGGGATCGAGTCCCACATCGGGCTCCCTGCTTGGCAGGAAGCCTGCTTCTCCCTCTCTCACTCCCCCTGCTTGTGTTCCCTCTCTGGCTGTATTTCTGTCAAATAAAATCTTAAAAAAAATAAAATAAAACTAAAATCACGCATAAACAATATCATCTGTCCAGGCTGCTATACCAAAATATACCACGGCCTGGTATTATCTAATAAACCCCCACCGATCTCTCACCGTCTCGGGGCTGCGAGTCCAAGACCGAGGTCCTGGCAGATTCCGCGTCTGGGGAGAACCCACTTCCCAGTTCAGAAGGCTGTGTCCTCACGGGGCAGAAGGGGCAAGGGCACGCTCTCTGGGGCCTCTGCCGAAAGGGCTCCAGCCCCATCACGAGGCTCCATCCTCCTGACCTCACGGCCTCCCGCCAGGCCCCTCCTGACACCGTCGCACTGGGCAGGGGGGCTGGTTCACCATATGAACTTGGAGAACTTCATTGAGGTCTGTGCTGATCCCCCCACCACTACTGTAGCACAACATAAATTACTGAGGCTCACAGGTGACCTGCCTTCAGAGCTTTACATCCTGACTCCTGCCCACAGCAATCTGTCATCAATATTTCAAAACAAGTTTGAGCGGCTTTGCATGAAACAGAAACATGATTGCAGGAACAACTTAAAATAGTAACCATCTGAAATGCAAACGTAAATCACAGCGAGATGAGGAGCTGCACGCTGGAGAAGGCAGGCTTCAACGACCGATTCGACTTCCTTCTAGGAACTTGCCAACAGCGACCCACCTTACCCGACACAGTCTACTTGGCCTGGTGATTCCAATTCCTGAAATTTCTCCTAAGGAATACTAGCACACAAGACGCATTACATACAAAAGCCTTACACTGTAAAAAAAACTGGTGCCTGCCTAATCGTGCACCCACAGGAGGCGAATGGGAAGATCAAGGCACGTCCAGACAACAGAACCAGGGGCACCTTTGTGCTGAATGCGGATGACCTCCAAGAAGCACCTCATGGGGAAAGCAGGGTGGGGAAAAATGTATTTGCATGCATCACGGGTAAACTGGTGATAGAAAGACACATAAAGAACCAACACTAACAGTTCCGGGAAGAGAAGTGCCTGGGGTGGCAGGATTCACGCTGCGCACTCACACCTTGACTGCAATCTCAGCCATTGTGAAGGTAAGAAATAACTTTGTAAAGGAAAAGGGATATTGGGAGTTAGTGTTTAACGCCTGTGGAGTTTCAGTTTCAGATAAAGGTTCCATGGCTGTACGGTGGTGACGGCTATCAAACGGGAATGGACTTCATGCCACCGAATGGCACACGTGAAAACAGTTAAAATGGGGCGCCTGGGTGCCTCAGCAGGTGAGGCCTCTGCCTTCGGCTCAGGTCATGATCTCGGGGTCCTGGGATCAAGTCCCTCTTGCCTTCGGCTCAGGGCATGATCTCGGGGTCCTGGGATCGAGTCCCTCTGCCTTCGGCTCAGGTCATGATCTCGGGGGTCCTGGGATCGAGGCCCGCATCGGGTTCTCTGCTCAGCAGGGAGCCTGCTTCCTCCTCTATCCCTGCCTGCCTCTCTGCCTACTTCTGATCTCTCTCTGTCAAATAAATTAATAAAATATTAAAAAAAAAAAGAGGATCTTTTTCCTCTCCCCAATCCCCCTGCCCACCTCCCCAAAAGAGAAAATGGCTAAAATGATAACTTTTATAATACAAATACTTTACAACAAAAAACTCAATTTGCATATAGATATGGCAATCCCGATCTCTACTTACCTGGAGCTTAAAAAAGGGGGAATTAAGTGGGGCTCCTGGGTGGCTTAGTGGGTTAAATGTCCACCTCTTGATTTCTTCTCAGGTCATTATCCCAGGTTGGTGGGATCAATCCCCCAGCGGGCCTCTACACTCAGTAGGAGATTCTGTCCTTCCCCCTCCCCCAAGTAAGTAAATAAATCTTTAAAAGGGGGGCTATGCCTGGGTGGCTCAGTTGGTTAATCCACTGTTCAGCTCAGGCCATGATTCAGGAGTCGCCTGTTCAAGCCCCACATCAGGCTCCCTGCTAGGCGGGAAGCCCGCTTCTCCCTCTCTCACTCCCCCTGCTTGTGTTCCCTTTCTGGCTGTTTCTCTCTGTCCAATTAATAAATAAAACCTTTAAAAAGGGGGGGGGGGCTGAGGTTTTAAAGAGTCTATCTCTGAAGCCATTCATCCCTTAGTGCTCCCCAGAACCCAGCACAGGTCGGAACAGGGATGCAGACGCCACAGTGATGCCAGACTGCTAGGGCACAGGCGACTCCAAGTGGTCGGGCGTGGGGACGACCTACGCCCACGGGGGGCACCGGGGACCCTACGGTCGGGCGCGGGGACGACCTACGCCCACGGGGGGACACGGGGACCCGACGGTCGGGCGCGGGGACGCCTACACCCACGGGGGGCACCGGGGACCCGACGGTCGGGCGCGGGGACAACCTACGCCCACGGGGGGACACGGGGACCCGACGGTCGGGCGCGGGGACGGCCTACGCCCACGGGGGACACCGGGACCCGACGGTCGGGCGTGGGGACGACCCACGGGGGGGCTGAGGTCCGGGGCTTGCGCTTCAGCTCCAGCGGCACCCCTAGCGCGGTCACCTCGTCTTTCGTCCGGAGCTGCTAGAGGGCGTCTGGGCTGCCGGGCCCCCTGAGCCCAGCCCGGCGGGAAAACCCCTCGGGGTGCGGTGCCCTACCGCGTCCGCCCGCGGGAAGCTCCCCCCACAGCCGCAATCCAGACTTGCTCTAGGGAAGCTCGACGCCAAGCGCCTGCGCAGAATCCTGCGCCTGCGCGGTCCCAGCACCTACGGCAGAGTCCGGCGCCTGCGTGGAGGGGAAAGTCTAGGCATATCTCTGCGCTTGCGCAAACCCGTCGCTTGGTCGTCCGCCAACGGGGCCGGGCCCAGAGTCGGCAGTCCATCGTTCGATCCCCTTCATTGGCTGAGTAATGGAGCGGTGGCCGGGCCCAACGCTGATTGGGCGGCGTGGGAAACAGAGGGTTCCTGCGAGCCAATCGCAGGGCGGGTGAGGTGCCAGCCGGGCCGGCTCCGGGCTGAGTGCTGAATTCACTCTTTCTTGGTCATGGCCTCTGAGAAGCCGCTGGTGGCAGTGACCTGCACCGCGCCGGTCAATATTGCGGTCATCAAGTACTGTGAGTGCGCGGCCCGGGGCACCGGACACGGCCCACGCGGGATGTCTACCCCCGGGGGGCGGGATGGGGGTGACAGTGTCCACGCGGACGGCGAGCCCCGCGGGGGAGGGATGGGGTGACAGTGTCCAGGAGGGACGTCTACCCCCGCGGGGGAGGGATGGGGTGACAGTGTCCAGGAGGGACGTCTACCCCCGCGGGGGGTGGTGGGGTGACAGTGTCCAGGAGGGATGGCCAGCCCCGCAGTGGAAGGATGGGGGTGACAGTGTCCAGGAGGGACATCTACCCCTGGGGGCGGGATGGTGCGGTGACAGTATCCACGCAGACGGCGAGCCCAGTGGGGGCAGGATGGGGGGACAGTGTCCAAGAGGGACGCCCAGCCCCATGGGGGTGGGATGGTGGGGTGACAGTGTCCAGGAGGGACGTCTACCTCCGCGGGGGAGGGCTGGGGTGACCGTGTCCAAGACGGATGTCTACCCCCACGGTAGAGGGATGGGGTGACAGTGTCCAGGAGGGACGTCCATTCCCGTGGGGGCGGGATGGTGGGGTGACAGTGTCCATGCAGACGGCCGCCCTAGGGGCTGGGCTCGCGCGGTCTCCCTCAGCAGGCCACCTGGGGGCCTGCTCTCCATGTCTCTCATGCTCTCCTGCCCATGGTGCTGTGAGGGGTCCCTGCACCTGTGGCTCTGGGGCGTGGCTCCTGTCACTCACGTGGTTCTGGAGAGCGGTGCAGGCGCTGCATATGTCGTTGCTGGCCCTTCGGGTGCGGGGTCCTGCTCCCTGGTGGGGACACCCCACATGTTCCTTAGCAGCTGGGCCGTTTCCAGGTTGAGCTTCATTGTGAGTAGAGCTGCCACTGCAAAACCGTGTGAGCACAAGTGGTCCTTCTTTGGGGGCAAATGGATGCCTCTGCTGGGTCACAGGATGCTTGTACTTTAGTGTTTTATTTAGAAAAAGAAACTTAAAGATTTTATTTATTTGAGAGAGAGCGTGTGCACAAGTGGGGGGCAGAGGCAGAAGAAGAGGAAGAAGCAGACTCCCCGCTGAGTGGGGAGCCCCGCTCAGGACTCGATCCCCGGACCCCGGGATCATCCTGACCTGAGCTGCTGATGCTGAACCGTCTAAGCCCCCCAAGGGTCCCTGCTTCTCCCTCTCCTTCTGCCATTCCGCCACTTGTGTTCTTGGATTCCCTCTGTCAAATAAATAAATTAAATCTTAAAAAAAAATAAACAAAAACTTCCTGACCCGCTTTGCATTCCCCGTGGGAATGTCTGTGTGATGTAGGTCTTCAGCCTACGGTGTTGTTGTCACCAACTTTCATCTGAGTCATTCTGATCAGTGGGGCGGCGTCTGGTTGTGGGTTTGCGACCGGGGGTACTGAACACCAGGCCTGTGCTTACCTGTAGCCCCCGTGTCGTCTTTGGTGAGGTGAGTGCTTGTGTCTCGGGTCGGTGCTCTTACCGTTTCGACGGTCTGCAATACAGCCTAGGTACTAGTCCTTTGTGGGACATGGGGTTCCCGCTACTTTCTCCCACTCTGTGGCTCCTCTTATCCTCCTACCGGGGTCTTTCGGAGACCTGAACTTTTTAAAGCTTTGGTGAGGTGCAGCGTGTTCGTTTTTCCACGAACGGGTTATCCTTTGCTGTCAAGTGAGACTCATTCGCCTGCTCCTACAGCCCAAAGGTTTTCTCCTGTCTTTCTAAAGGTTTTGTAGCTGTATGTTTTAAGGTGAGCTCTCCACGTTGAGTTGTTTCTCTGTAAGGTCTAAGAGTCGGGCAGCGGTCTGTGGCTGGCCAGTTATGGGGGGGCCTTTGCTGCAAAGGCTGCTCCTCTCCTTTGCGGCACTTCTGCACTTTTGTCCAAGATGAGTTGGGCGTGCTTGTGCAGGCCTGTGTCTGGGCTGTCATGGACACCTGCCGCGCAGGGCCACCGCCAGTAAACGGTCCACCCTCCCAGCACCGCGCGCGCGCCGTGCCTGCTTCACAGAGAGTGCCAAGACTTCCCAGCTCCGGAGCTTTCCCTGGCCCTGTGTGTGGGCAGTGGGGGTGGTCCCGCGTGTCTCCAGGGTGCAAGAGCAGAGTTTGGAGGAGTTTCAGTAATTAGGGATCCTCCTGGGGCGGGGGGCAAGAACCTTAGCATGAGAGTGCTTGGGGCCCAGAAGGCCACTGCAAGGTAATTCATTGAATGGATGAAACAAGATAAAACATAAGCCATGAAGCAGGGGGATGGACTGGCCTCCAACTCCACTCTGGGAGTGGGAGCCCAGTGAAGTGGGGAGCAATCCAGGAGGACTTCCTGAAGGTAAGGGCACAGCCCAAAGAGGACGCATTCTGTGCCATGAGACAGCAGGCTCCCGGCCGATAGGGGAGCACTGGTGGGGAGGAGTGAGGGCAGCAGCGTGCTGGTTCGCAGGGCTGGGAGATGGACAGGCTTTGCCTTGGGTTGTCTGTTCCAGGGGGAAAGCGAGATGAGGACCTGGTCCTGCCCATCAACTCCTCTCTGAGCGTCACTTTGCACCAGGACCAGGTTAGTACGGATCGGCACTAAACACGAAAGCAAATAACACGAACTTTTGTTGAACTTATGTGGAACCATTGGCAGCATGACCTCCCAGCCAGTGATGGTTCCCCCCGTCCCTGTTGGACCTCTCTTCACACGCACCCCGTGCTCTCTGGTCTCCTCGGGACGTCCACGTCCTTGTCTCCTGGAGCCATGCCCAGTGGCTCTGCTGTAAGCCAGGGAAGTGTGGGCTGCCCCCTGCGTGCTGGGCCTGCTGCGTGGCTTGAGGCCTTCCTCACACCTGGCCTGGCCGGCCTTGGCCTCAACAGCCCTGTTATCTAGTAAGGCTGTCCCTCCCCGAGTGGGTGACCACGAAGGGCCGTCATCGGGAGGCCCTCCCCAGTGGAGGCGGCTGCTTAGCCACGCCTGCCCTGGACGCCGCCTGTGTTTTCTTCCCCAGCTGAAAACCACCACCACAGCCGCCATTAGCAAGGACTTCACTGAGGACCGGATTTGGCTGAATGGCCGGGAGGAGGACATTGGGCAGCCCCGCCTCCAGGCCTGCCTGAGGGAGAGTGAGTCGTGGGAAGGATGCGGGCGGTGCTGGGGCCGGGCCCCGCTGGCTCCTTGCTCTCCCGTCCGTCCCTTCTTCACTCTGGGTTAGATCTGAGTGCTCAGAGCGTGCTGCCGCCTCTTGGCTCCCCCGACTTCCCACCACAGCCTGGCCCCTTGCGGGGAGGGGGTCGCCTGCTAGCAGAGCCGGAGCCGGGGGTGGGGCCAGGGCTGGGACCTGGGGCTTT
>PITA01034606.1:0-11479 GCA_004023965.1 Spilogale gracilis | reverse complement strand
GTGACTGGGTTGCAATTCCAGATCATCCTCTGAGTGGAGCAGGGACGTGGAGGTCCTCACATCTGCAGACACAGAACTGCCCGGCACACAGTCGGTGCCCAGTAAGGAAGCTGCATCACCCTGATCTGGCGCGTCTTCCAGGCGGCTCTCGGCTGTGTGCACGCAGTCCTTCTGGCTTCAGCGCCCAGCGGCCATGAAATCCTATCCGGTGTGAGATGGGGCCAGAGACGCACAGGGCCGGACACTGTGTGAGGACAGGTGTCATTCTGCACCCACCGCAGCGGGAGAAGGGCTGAGCATCCTTCCGACTGGAGCAAGGGTGTGGGCTTCAGAGGGAGGGGGCGGCTGGAGGCTTGAACAGAGTCGGGCAAGTGAAATATTCCAGAAAGCCGGTGAGAGGGTTGGTCCGTGTTGATGCTGTGCCTGCCGCCGGGCACTTCCTACCTGGACGACTGCCCTCCCGCTGAGACTGGGACGAGCGGCCGCGTCCTTGAGGATGGGATTTCAAAGGACTGGCCCCCCAGTCCTTGAGAAACATACTCTGGAGTGGAGGGAAAGACATCTCAACAAAAGGACAGGCAGAGGAAGGATTTACAGTTGCATGTTTTATTTGAGGGTTTCAGGGCCTGTAGTCAGGTGGTGGTGAAGCCAAAGACAGGTTCTTTCGGCAGGGTTAGCTTTCTTCAGCAGGCCCTGAAGGGGCTCGGGCTGTCGCAGGGGTGCGGCCCGAGGCTGCCAGGAGCCATGGTAGGTGTTCAAGTGCCCGAGTGAGCGTGTGGGTAGGTGGAGGAAATTGTTTATGTTGAAAGTGGCAGTTTTATAGGCTGAGGTTAAGGCCCAGTGGAAGGCGGCCTGGAGGGGGTTTTGAGGAGGTGTTGATGGCGACTGGGCATCCCGCCCAACAGGAGGTCCGGGAGCTGTTATTCCTCTGGACTCCTGGCGGAGCCGGCTGAGGCTGAGGGAGACTTGCCGTGGTGAGCGAGCCAGAGTCCAGGGTACTGTCCCCATGCCAGGCCTGTGCCAGGTTTGCCCCTGGGTAGAAACAGGTGCATTTGACACTCCAAGAAAGGGGGAATGAGCATTTGCTCCATGAGGCCCAGAGCTGCTCAGAACAAGGCCCTGAGCCTCAGAGTGCAGAGAAGGGTCCTCTACTCTCTTGTTTCTTCTCTGGGGGGGTTTGTTTTCCTCAAAATGAGTGAAAGGCAGTGAAAGGGCTCCTTTTCTTCCCAGGGAGGCTCTGTGCTCACAGAGCCTCCTCCTGCAGAGGCTTGGGTGGGGGGAGCTCCAAGGTTGACAGCTGGTGTGGGAGGGGCAGGGCATGGGACATCCCAGGTCCTACGCTGGATGGTCCCTTCACAGGTGGGGTCAGGGGCATATGCTGGAACTCACCCCATATCCACTTCGGTCTCCCTAGGGCTGGGCTACGGCGTTCTGTGTGTGGTCAGGGCCGCCCCACGTCACCCGTGAGCTGCTCACCATGGAGCTGGCCTGACGCATCTCGTCTTGGGTGAAGAATGTGGGCTGCCCCTGGCACCAGGATGCCGGTGTGGCGGGGGAGGCCCTCCCTGACCGCTTTGGCAGTCAGCTCTATATGGTGGGTCCTGCTATGGCTGGGCCTCAGGCAGGAGCCTTTGGGAAGCTCTGTGATGGTGAGCGATGCAGGGTCCTCCCTACGTCTGAGTGCTCCCCTGTGTCCCATTCTCAGTCTGAGAAGCAAGCTGCTCTCCTCGCCGTTGCTCATGGCATCGCAGCACCAAACAGCTGAGGCATGTAGCACAGGGCTGGACGTGCACCCTGGAGGGGGCTGCCTCTGACGAGAGGGGTTGGGACAGTGAGCTGAAGGGGCGGTAGGGGCACGCGGGGATGCTGGCTGATACGGGGACTGTGCCTACAAGAGGCCGCATGAGGTGGGCGACACAGAGCAGGGGGCTGGGTGGGGGCCAGAGGAGTCCGTGTGGGGGGAGGCGCCTCACGGGCTGGACCCCTGGGCTGGGCCAAGGTGACCTCGGGCTGTCACCAGTCCACAGCCCAGGTCAGGCTCTCAAGAGCCGGCCACACGGAAGGGAGATTAAGAACATCATGTCTCAGTTAAGAGAACAGCTCAACTGGATGAGGAAGCGGGTGGTTTAGGACGTTGGATTTCCTGCTTAGCGGGTACCAGACACCGTCTCATCCTCCCCTTGTTGGAGGAGTCTCTCTGCCTGAGCCCTTCCCTGCTCTACGTCCACTGACGGGACACTCGGGACTCCAGGGATGAATGAACCTAGTGCCCTCTGTTTCGGCCTGTGGACACAGGACGGCAAAGCGGGATCAGACTCTGGCCCAGGACCTCGAGTGGGATTTTAGCACTTATTACATCTTCTGGATCATTAGTCCCTGGTGAGCTGGTTTCCTAGGGTAAGGGGATGGAGAACCGATTTTGTTATTTTCCTTTCTTCCAGCTGCTGGGACACAGCATGGCCAGGCACCCCAGGCCCTTGTCCTCGACCCCTCTGAGGTGTGGGCTCCCAGCCTCCCACGGTGAACTCTGCAGAGACCAGTTTCTTTTCTTTTCTTTTTTTTAAAAACTATTTTATTTATTTGACAGAGAGAAACACAGCCAGAGAGGGGACACAAGCAGGGGGAGTGAGAGAGGGTGAAGCAGGCTTCCCGCCAAGCAAGGAGCCCGATGTGGGACTCGATCCCGGGTCTCCGGGATCATGACCTGAGCCGAAGGCAGTCGCTTAACCAACGGAGCCACCCAGGCGTCCCCAGAGTGACCAGTTTCTTATGTGTTAGAAAGAAGCGGTGCCAAGTGGGCTGTCCACAGGGCATGCTCACGTCAGGATGGAGTCCGTAGCCTGGGGGGTTTACCCAAGCTCATAGGTGGGCTTGATATGAGGTCGCTCATTTCCAGATGTCTGCATCAGAACCCCTGTAGCATTGTTAAAACACAGACCTAGGGACCCACCCCTGGCCTGCTGGACAGCACCTTCTGATACCCAGGATCCTGCATGAACTCAAGTGGCCTGCTGGCTTGTGGGCTGGGATTAGCAGGCCGGTGGCAGATTCCCCCTCAGCCCTGAGTGTGCTCCTGGCTCGGATTGGCCAATGTGGCCACTGGGCCTCAGAATGTCCAACCTTGAGAACCTAGCCCAGCACGCACGGGGACTCCTTTCCGGGGTGCTGGGGGCCTGCTCACAAGTCAGGGAAGCAGCAGCTTTTCTGCAATGTTTCTCTAGCGGGCTGTGGCTGCTCCTAGGTGTGTCCAGGATTTCTCTGTCTGTTTTTGCTTCTTTCTATCTTTAAAACATCATTTGTTTTAAGAGAAAGCTATTTTGCCTTCAACATCTGGGCCATTATTAGTGTGTGTGTGTGTGTGTGTGTGTGTGTGTGTGTGTGTGTGTTCCCTCGGACTCAGGAAGGAAACCCCTCCTTACTTTCCTCAATTGCAGCATCCTGGGGACCATTCGTCCATAACTGGATTGGGCAGGGGGCCCAGCATGTGCACATGGCTGGCTGTGGAGACAGTTTCCTGGGGCCCACCTGAGAGAATCACTTTCTAGCATCTTGATTTCCTTTGTTCTCATTTCAGGGCCAAGGGCACAGCTTTTAGGCTCAGCTCCATGCTTGCTAACCTCGGACTGTCCTTTCTCTGGGCCTCAGTTTACCCCAGAGTGGAATGCAAGTCTGGCTGCGCTTGCTGTCACGTTGGGGGATGCGGTCACCCTGAGGCTCCCATGTCCCCTTCAGGAGCTCAGCTTGCCCTCTGGCCTCCGAGGCTTGAAGTCCCAAGACCTGTCTTTCCTTCCAGAAGGGACATGAGGATGAAGCGTGTGGCCAGTCATCAGATCACACAGCAGACCTGGCCTCACTTTCCCTGGCCACAGACGGAAAGTGGACCTGCGCACACAGCCCTGGGGTAGCAGAAGCTTCCTCACTGTGCAGGTGAGACGCCTTCACAGAGCTGGCTGAGGAAGACAGACCAGCAAGGTGGGGGCTGAAACTTGCCGGCTACACACCTCAGTCCCTGGCGACCTCCGCTTTCCCTGCTCAAGCTTGGGATGCCAGAGCCATTCCCTGGAACGGGCAAGGGGGACGTGGCTCCTTGTGCCCCAGATACCAGAGTCTAGATAGAGACCAGCTTCCTCCTTCCCCCTCTTCTTGGTAGAAAGGCATCTGTACTTGGGCTGCGATCTTACCAAAGCTGCCGCTTGGATCCTGCCCTCTGTGGCGCAGCCTGGAGGGAGGCAGGGCGGTGAGGTGGGAACAGCCAGCCCTGGGGCAGGGCTGACGGGGATTTGAACCTGTAGCTGTCACTGCCCGGCGCAGGGAGTGTGCGTGCTCTGCTCGTGTGAGTGCCCCAGCTCCTGGACCACACGGCGGGTCGCGTGTGCATACGTGCTCGATCCATGAACAGACACACAGAGGGTACCGCACCGAAGCGTGTGTTGGTAAGAACCAGAGAGCAGGATGACTCAGAACCTGCCGGTGCCTCTGCCCCGGGGTTCTGACCAGTCAGCTCCACTCTGTATTTGTGTATTGACCTTTTGTTGGGACTTAAATCCAGACAGACAGACGCCTCCTGGGGCAGTCGCTCAGGAAGTGTGTGGGGCTCCTGTCTGCCTCACTGATCAAAAATCCCTCCTGCTGCAGCTGGCCTGACCGCATTCCTTCTCCCATGGGAGCTGGCACCACTTGTTCCCTGATCTCAGGGGCCCCGGGGGTGGGCTTGGGGAGGGGCGTCCGCTTGGGCAGGATGCCGTGCACAGCAGTTGGCCTTGCCCTGTGCCCCGCTAATGCCTCGTGTGGGCCCCCTGCTGCCATCCCGTTCAGCATTGCCTTGTGTCCCCGGTCTTGTCAGTGTCCTCTCCTGGTGCTCTCCCCCCTTGCTGCCCCACCCAACTCCCCTAAGCCACGTCTGTTCCCCACTCTAGCTCCTTGTCTTCTAGAAGCTGTGAGTTTGGGACACACACAGCCCCAATTCCATTAGAAACCCCTTCTACAGATGCTTCCTGGAGCCTGGACACGAGGGAGTTCAGACCCAGGCCACAGACACGGCTTTTCATTCCCGGTCACAAGAGGGGACAATTGCCTCTTCCAGCTTCTTCTAGAAGCAGCCGGCGTTCCTTACTCCAGCCCACATCACTCCGGGGTCTGTCTCGCCTTCACAGAGCCTCTCCTACATTCGACTCTCCGGCTCCTTCCCACAGGGCTTACCTGCATGATCCAGGAAAGTCTTCCCATCTCAAAGGCCTTGATTTCACCACATCTATAGTCTCTTTTGTCAAAAAAGGTGACATTCACGGCTTCCAGGGATCAGGGCACGGACACCGTGGTGGGGGAATTATTCAGTCAGCCGCAGGAACTTCATAATCTTCGAAATGCACTGTGTGTCAGGACAGCGGAGTAGAAAGCATCCTGTAGCTGGGATCAGACAGACTGACTGTAACTCTGGCTCCCATGTGGGTGGCCTGGGACAGGAGCTCGCCTCTCTGGGCTCAGCTCCCTGGGCTGGGTCTCGGAGTTCCTTAGCTCTTTTGGCTTCGGCCCTGGCTTGGTACATCCTCGGTGACTTGAAATCCAGCAACTGAGTGTCTGCATTAGAGGATGGGAAGAAAAATAAATGTTGGCTTGAGGCATGAGAAAGTGAGGAACCGAATGGTGCTGGAACCTTTATTTCTCATCCCAGGGTCAGTCTTTGCTGATTCATCCTGGGATTAATCCCAGAAGTCTGGAGACTGAGCTTATTTCCTCTCTGTCGTCTGAAGAGACTTGCTGGGCACTGGGCAGTGTTCTACGGTCCGGGCTCCAGGAGGTGGAGGTCTCCGCCAGGCTCAGCTGAGGTGCTGGTTAGTTTAGGAAGAGTTGGGTCAGCAGCTGAGCGAGGCCGGCGAGGACACAGGCCGGGGCAGAGGCCTGACTGAGCGACACGGGCTCAGCGGGCCCCGCAGAGAGCCGGGGTGCCCATGAGGGCGCAGTGAAGTCGGGACAAGCGGTGGGAGGAGGTGTGCGCCAGTGTGTCCCAGAGTCACGGATGTGGCCACTTGGGGCAGGGCTGCGGCCCCAGGCAGCCCTCGGGGGCTGCACTTTCAGCGACGGGAAGCGGAAGCCTTCGTTCCTGAAGGAGGAGCCGAGAGCACATCGTCGCCTCTCAAAGCACCTGTGTTTCCTTTCCTTCTTGCTTCCTCACCTTTACACAAGGTGGGCCACGTTCCCAGGGTCTTTCCCTTCTGTCCTGTCCCTCAGGTCCCCAGATGACCTCGGCTCCCACAGCCTGCCTCCGTGGGCTTCCCGCCGCCGCACAGCCGAAGCCGTTGCTCTTGCTTCTGAAGCGCTTGTCACATTGCAGGAGTGTTTGCTTGTGGGTCCAGATCTGTGTCCCCCACCCCCAACTTCACGCTGAGATCTGAACCCCCGAAGGTGACGTCATGCACTAGACGGGCCTCTGGGAGGTGCTTAGGTCATGAGGGTGCAGCCCTCAAGAGTGGGATTAGTGCTCTGATGAAGGACCCCCGAAAGCCCCCTTACTCCTTTTCACTATGTGAGGACGGATATTAGCACCGGCCTCCCCTGACCGCGCCGGCCTCCCCTGACCTGCAGCCTCCCCTGACGGCGCCGGCCTCCCCTGACCTGCAGCCTCCCCTGACCTGCAGCCTCCCCTGACCGCGCCAGCCTCCCCTGACCTGCAGCCTCCCCTGACCGCGCCGGCCTCCCCTGACCTGCAGCCTCCCCTGACCGCGCCGGCCTCCCCTGACCGCGCCGGCACCGTGACCTGCAGCCTCCGGAACTGTGAGCGGTTTCTGATAAGCCACTGGTCGGTGGGACTTGGTTCGAGCGGCCCAGACGCACTAGGATAGTCTGTAGCCCCGAGCCTGCTGCTGGAGGGCAGGCACTGCATCTTGCACGTCTCTGAGTCAGGCCCTACACGAGTGTGTAGGTCATTTATGCTACATGATCTTCTGAGACAGAGGGTTTAAATGATTGGGACTCTCCTAAGGCACATGCCTGTTCAAGCTTCCAGACAGGAATACTAACCTAACCTTGGCAGAGTGGCAGACGTGCGGTTATAATTGTATTGGGTTGGGATGATAACCCGGGAAGCCTAATGCCGTGCCATGTGGAGTGCAGTCACAGGCAGAACCTGCTCCGTGAGCAGTCTGGAACTACCCCGGGGGTGTAATACGGAGGGGGCGGTTTCTGGAGCGGGCTCTATGACACCCAGCCTAGAGCGCCCGTTCATAGATTGCATGATGATGGTTTGGAGAACTCACCCAAAACACTGTGCACGCGGGAAAGCTTAGGTTCTTCTCAACGGAGTTTTCCCTTGTGTTTGATGATGAAGGTGTTTTCCCTTGTGTTTGATGATGAAACCCAGTGAATTCTAGGACCTGCCAACAGTGGGTGGATTGTCTCTCTGCCCACAACCTCAGGAATAGCTAGGGAGTAGGAGAGAGGAACACTCCAACAAAAAGGACAACTTGTCCTTGGAATGTGCTTCTTAACGCCATCCTAAGGTGAGCTCTGGTCCAGGGAGGATAGACACCCTGACAACAAAGCTCCCCCCCACCCCCGCAGGATGTAAAGTGTTGCTGTCATGCAGATTCCCAGGACCTGCCCAGACCTAGGGCATAGGCATGCATAGCTTCAGGTGTCTCTGAAGGCTGCTGGCTCAGCATGGCCTGAAGAATGACGTCCGGGAGCTACTGCCAGGACAGGTGAATGCCCCAGCAGATTGGCCTTGGAAACAATGAGGTTCAACCATCAGTGATACCTCAGTCCCTCAGCCAGTGACCCTACTGACTGAGATAAGAGCTGCTATTGGCTGAGAATATATGTGCCCAAGGGCTCTGGGCTTCATGAGCTAGGAATGATCATCGCCCCATTCTACAGATGACGATGTTGAAGGACAGGGAGGCTTGAGTCAACTGCTTCAAGATGCCAGGACTGAAGGGTGGTGAGCCCAGAGTTCAGATCTGACCTGCTGATTCCATACAGCATTCTATTCCATACAGCATCTCTATTCTAGACTGCATTCTCTAAACAGGGTGTCGTGGAGCTCAGGGAGGGTGGCAGCAGGAGCTGGAGAAGAAGGCCACTTCCCCCCTGGGGTCCTGCCTCTGTGATTCCAGGCTGCGTGGCTGGGACAGCGCTGGGTCTGGCTCCCATTGCTGCCCACCCTGTTCTGAACCCCTTTCCTTTACACCTGGGTTTTGTGGTCCTACAGGAAACTGAGCTGTCATCTAGGTAGAGCGTTGGGAATGCCTTGTTAGTCTCAGATGTAGTGCTCAGCCATTCAGCAGTTGCGCATGACACCCAGCACTCCTCCGTCCCGCGCCCCACCAGTGCCTGGCGCCCGGCTATCTGTCCTCCCACACTACCAGCTACCCTCAAGTTCGTCGTCTATAGTTAAGAGTCTCTCATGGTTTTTCTTCTTTTCTAATGAAGAAGTAAAACCATTTTTCTCTAATGACTTCCCATTTAATTTTTCCTCTCTTGCTTTTTAATTTTTTAAAAGAACCTTTAAATGAAGTCTTACCTGGTACTGTGGTCATTGTAGTACACTTGGAAAATCAAAAGCGTAAAATATGCAGAAAATTCACTCCTAATTCTATTTGCCGTTAGCATTATACATTTTTCTTTCCAGTGTTTCTTAAATTTGTTTTCTTTTTCATAACTAAGCTCATAGTGTATATAAAATTTTGCATTTTGATTTTAGTCTAATATTAAGTCAGAGACATTTTCTCACATCATTAAAACAGATTTTAGTAAACATTTTTCACTGATGTCTAATATCCATCGATACTATAATTCATACCTAACCTCTTCCCATGTTCATGTTGTCTTTACTATCTCGCTATGATGAGACACCTAACAGAAATCTTTGTGTGTAAATGTCTGTCTACATCTCTGATTATGTAGATGATGTCGAAGCCGTATCTGCGGGTCATTAAAGGCTCTCGGTACAAGTCGCTCAACGCTTCCTGCCCTGTGAGTTAATATTTGACCTCAAGGAGATGGTCCTGGTCTTCCCTCAGTTATAAAAGGACTCTCTAAATTAAATTGGGGCAGAAGGAACAAGGGTAGCCCATTTCTCCACGAAGGGAAGCCTCTGGAAACGGGGGTACACATGGTCTGTTGGGATAGGAGGAATACAGCTCACCTTTAGGCTGAATCTGTGGGTCGTATTTGCGTGTTAAGCTTGTTATTTTTAATAGAGTTTACTTGAAAGATCTATTGCCGACCTAATGTCAGAGAATTTTATGTGAGAATAGCTTTTAGATTTTGATGTGCTGCTGCTCAGTCACTTAGAGGAGTTATTGTTTTGATCTTTCATTTTAAATATTATGTTTCCATGGGGCGCCTGGGTGGCTCAGTTGTTAAGCATCTGCCTTCTGCTTGGGTCATGATCCCGGAGACCCAGGATCGAGCCCCACATCGGGCTCCCTGCTCGGCGGGAAGCCTGCTTCTCCCTCTCCCACCCACCCTGCTTGTGTTCCCTCTCTGGCTGTGTTTCTCTCTGTCAAATAAGTAACTAAATAACTAAATAAATAGATAGTGGAGACTTTGCTTCTTTCCACATTAAGTTGTGAAAACACTGCTGCACTCGTGAGATTTTATATATTTTCATCATTAATAATTCTGTTAAAATTATGTAATTTAAAGATAGGTTTAAAAATAAAAAATCTTAAAATAACCTGTTCTCAGTGTATGTCACAGGCTCAGTGGGTCGGTAGAGAAGCACTTAGGTGAAGATGCCCCTCTGTGTGGGCCGGGGTCCTGCGGGATGGCACGGCCCGTGGGTGATGTGAGGGCGGTGGGAGCTGGAGGCGAAAGCTATCTTTTGCTTTCTCTTGTCTTTTCCAGTAGTTTACTACATAAACAAAAGCTAATTCTTTTGGAATATCAATTCTACATCTAGACAACTGAATTCTCTTATATTTCAAATAGATTTTTCTCTAGTGGATTCTCCTAGTTATTCCAGATATATAGATAATAATTTTGCTTCCTTCTTCCTAATTTTTATTACCAAACTACCAGGCCCAGATTGAGTTCTAAGTAATCAAAGTATAAAATCTGAATGTGCATGTAAACTGTTCTAGAAGTTAGGAGGAGACATCAAAACTATTTTACGGGACCAGCATAAAATTCACACCACAATCTCATAAAGAGAGCACAGAAGTAAAAGTTCGTATTGATTGATGCAAAAACTTGAAATACAGCTTCAGCAAATCAAGTCTATAAACAAACTAAAAAAATAATGCAGTGCAACCAGTGGCAGCTATTTCCAAAAATGCAAGGATATTTTACAGTCAGAAAATAATTAACATTACTAAACATAAGAGGGAATTAATTTCCTGTATTAAAAAGTCACAAGGTAGAAAAAACCCAACTACCTGTGATTACCTCCACAAAATCCAAAATGGCATTTGATAGACATGCACAGTGACACCTAAAGCAGGAATAGAAACACTTCCTCTATGTAGAAAGAGAGACGGACTTAAACAAGAAGCCAGTGTGTCACGGAGCAGGGACCCCCTGAGAGTACGCCCTATCGAAGTGGACATGAGGAAAAGATGACCACTTCCCCACTGTTTTCTGACACTTCCCTGAAAGGACTCGTTATTAGAGCTGGAAAACAGACAGGAATACGGTATAAAAATTGGGAGGAAGGGAGCAAGGCTATCATTATTTCCAGGTGACTTAATAGTATACCTGAAATCAGCAGGAGAATCTATTGAAATCTTCTTGAAAAATAAGGGAATTTGGTAAAATGTCTGATTATGGACTAGATAACACAAAATATTTTCATGTAATAATTAATCTGCTAATTTTGTTCTATATTCTATGTGTTTTCCCCTATATTCAAATTTGGTAATTCACATTTTCCTGGAAAGTCATCCATTTCTTCTAGGTTTCATGCGTATTTGCATAGATTTGAGCAAAATATGCTTTTATTATGGCTCATGAATTTCTTTTCTGTCATTTCACGTTCTCACTTGTAACTCGGGGCATTTTGCTTTGCCTTTCCTCTTGACTAGATTAACACGCTGTGATTTGATTTCTCCCCGGCCCACCCCCAATCCATTTCCTACCCTGTGCTGCCCTGTCTGGGCCCAGGAGGCACAGCTCCGTGGCTGTCACCTGAGCACGCTTGCAGGCCTGGGCTGGCTGGCATCCAGGAGGGGTGAGGGCAGGGAAGGCACTGCTTGCTTACCCAGCTGCTCTGCAAGTTGGGCTCTCACCTGGCTCCCCACAGAGTCCCCCACTTGCCTCTTCAGTCCTGGGGTGGGCTGGCTTGCTTCACCAGATGTGAGTTCCAGGCGCCCCACTTTCCTCCCTTGCCCCCCTAACCCTGCCCACACCTCTGTTACTAGGTTGCCCGTTGAGATCTGGAGGCCCAGGAGGCGCCGCTGTGTGCAGATGTCCAATGGGCCTTAGAAAGGAGGGACATTCTGTTTGCTAGGCCTGGTTTGAAACATTTTGATTCATTTTGTTC
>PITA01034605.1:0-11438 GCA_004023965.1 Spilogale gracilis | reverse complement strand
CTTAGCAAAGGGTATGAGGAGTGGGAGAGTGAGATTCTGTGTTTAATTCACCGTGACCAACTTCCCCTGGAGTGCTCATGCGCCCAGAGAAGAAAAGGAGTATGTGATTTTAAAAAAAAGAAAAAGAAAAAACAATAACAATACCACCAACAAAAGAGAAAATGTCTATCTATCTGGACAGGGGTAGCTTCTGGAATCACCGGGAAGCAGAAATTGAGTCGGAAGAGCAGTAGATGAGTGGTTACCAAGATCTGAGCCTGGGTGGCACAGCCCCGCTCTGTGGACTCCCGTCATTCATCAGATATGAATCAGTCACTGCTTATGGGTCACTTCTTGTGGCTCAGCCTGATCAATTAACCTATAGAATCAGCATTTGCATTTAGAAGCAAATGTACCACATGAGGTGAAAAGAGAGGTGGTCTGTAGACAGAGCATTAGCTCTCTCCTAGAAAATATCTGTGAGGCATGGGGAGCTCTCCGAGCGTACCCTCTGCTAACATTTGGGGCAGAAACCTCACTTCCCATCACCACTCTGTGCCTTCTAATATCCTCTCAGAGAACAGTTTTTTTTTTGAACTTGACTATGGGAGGCTAAAATTAAACAAAGGACTGAATGTCTTGATTCAGGCATCACTATTTGGATTATAGCTGTCATTTCTTTCTCCACAGGGAGAAAAATAATTAGTCTCCTCGTAACATTCCTATTTGTGCTGAGATTATGACAGCTCCAGAAATAAGAGGACATCTCAATGTGTTCCCTCCTATTTCCTCTGCATCATAATTTCCAGATCACTTCAAATCTCCGCTTAACTATCACCACCCTCAATTAAAAAAAAATTGTCGGGAGTTTAATAGGGCCTTCAAAATCCATTTAGCTTAAATAATGCATTACTGGAGGACTAACCTTCAACCACTCATGCTGGTTCCATAAGATGATTTCCCTGAATGGCCCCAGGGTAAATGCCTTTCACTTAAGCAGCGGTTCATTTGTGATGGGATTATCATAAGTAGATGGGGGAATTCCCTGAAATGAGGCTTATTTCAAATACAGTCAATACATTTTCAATTTTTGTGCAAAAATGGAAGTGCTTGTCAGATAAACTAAGTCTTCTTTGAGGGTTGGTCTTCCCCACTTTTGTTTGGCAAATATTTCTGAGGTCTTGGATGTATTTTCAGACTTGAGCTCTTGACAAATGAGACAATCTCTCCCAACATTCACAACTGCGTTGTAGGGGAAATTCCAAGATCCTTGGGCCTACCAGACAATGAAATTCACAAAGATAACTTCTTTCTTGGTCGCATTGTACCCTTCGAGGACAGGCACTCATGCTGTTTCTCTTCATGGGTACCTGTCCTTTTCTTTGGGGTGTGAGGTTTGGCCATGGGGGTCTTGAGAGAAGGAGATCCAGGTTTGAGAGCTGTTTTTGCCCCTTACTCTGTCCCTTTTATGTGTATACTACCATATCATGTGACAGAATAAGAAAATCCTTTCTCATTTTATTTGAGACTTGCATTCAAGGCCATTCAAGTACCAATTAGACAGAAGCAACAATTTTCTATTCTTCCTAAACTCTAGATGTCTACCTTAAGCTGACTTCACAAAGATGAAATGTAGGAGAGCACAGGGAGCTTGGGCCCTGGGGGTGATTGGTATAGAACCTCACATGTCAGGAAGGACAACACTCACCCTCTCAGTAGGATCTAGCTTAATCCCCTTTGGAAGAGTATGGAAAGGTTCTGGGGCAAGGATGGGAGCGGATGCGAATCGTGGTTGAGAAGGAATTGCAAAAATAGTGACTTGAATCTCCGCTGGGGCCATGGCAACATCTTGCCAGAGTACGTCCTCGTCTAGTTGGACTCCTCACGGCAGTGATGGACTTTTGCACTTTCACATCCTGGGATTTTGGCAAACTAGAGCAGACCACCAAGCTTGTATGGATATTGAAATCGGGTTATGTAGGATACTGTGCAGAAAGCAGCTGGGGTGGGGGTGGGGGAAGAGAAGACATACTTGACATATCACAAAGGAACTTACTAAATAGGAATCAATAAACACTTGTTGAAACAGTTAGTGAAAGACATAGGGAGAGAAGTCACATCTGACTCCAGCTGGACACTGTATTCCCACCCCCACCAGGAGCCCAGGCCAAGCCTGGCCCAGCTGGTCATCACAATTCCACGCGGAATAGTTCCAGCTCCACGGGGCACACCCACCACTGCCTGTCAGCCCACCACAGCATTTTTGAAGCTTTGGGACATCCAAAGCTCCTGTGGGGGTTATAACTATTATGAGCAAGCTGCCAGGAAGAATAGTTGTTAATCATCATTCAGTGGAAGTGGGGTGATATTCTCAGTTCTGTGCCTCAGTGGCAGGGAAACTGCAAAGTGAATAGTCCTTTGCGTTGTTTTTCTTGACTCCTGCATTTCCTTATAGAGAGCTCCATGCTGATTCATAGCATTCCTTTCTGTCTTAGAATATTTTGCCTTAATTGCATTAGTCATCTGATCTGTTCATTTTTAACGTCACTTTTAGGGCTCACGTGATATTGCTGGTACCCGGTGTTTGAGGAGATTCCGATTCCATCAGAGCCTGTGGCTGGAGGGCCTCACAAGGGCAACCACCCCTAAGGAGAAAGTATGAGAGAGGAGATCCAAGAATAAACCTCCAAGGAAGTTCACCGTGACTGAATGACTTCTCTTATGGCTCCTCAGAAAAATGTGCCCCAGTCCAAGTGTTGTGCAGGCCATTATAGCCTTGGGAGGGGGTTGGAATCGGAAGGCAGTGTTAAGGGGGAGAGTTTGATTTTTTCCTTGTTTAAACCTTGTTCAGAACTTTGCTTTGGAGCAAGGTGGCAGACGAGCTTGTCCAAATGGGTGTCACAGTACCAGAAGGTCATCAACATGGCATCGATTTTTGTTGTTTCCTTTAAGTTGCTCCAGGGTCTTCATAGGTGCTTTTTAACACTAAAACAAAATTTTAGGAACTTGAGGCCCCAGGACTGGAAACATGGGGCCATGTTTGGGTGAGACTGGAGAGAAAAATGGGGTGCCAGGGAGAAGGCATTGACTGATGTGAGAATAAACATGGTGGCCTCATACCAATTCTACAACCTTGGCCCAAGTGCACCCCCCCCCCCAACAGCATCGGCTTCTGATGGCTTAGCTGGGAGGGGTGAGGGCAGGCTCTCGCTATCTTCATCCAGCCTGGGGATCGTCCATTCGCAAAAAGAACATCGAGCAATGCATGGTTTGGAGGTTGCGCTCAGCTGTTCAGACTTTGTCCTTACAGGGTAACCCCTGCCCACATTTCCACAAATGAGCTGTCTGGTTTCCAGGAGGACTTTCAACCACTTGTAATCTCATCTCAACTAAAATAAATCAGGCTGCCTTGCTGCATTCCTCCGCCCCCATGCAGGCGCTGGTTTGCTGTACCAACTGCACTGGTGATGAAGGGTGGGAGGGAGAATAGCAGTGACCTTTACAGGGTGCCTGTTGTCCTTTCTAGAGTTATGAATAGCTCCGTTCCCAGAGGGGAGACTTCTCAAGTTCATCCTTTACAGTTAAACCTTGGTTAAGCTGGGAAAGATATTCTGAGTAATAATTATTTCCTTCCCCCAGAGCCCCCACAATGAAAAAGTGATACTTCCCACTTAGTACTTTATGTTCAGTAAACATAACTCTCAGTTCTAGAAAAAATTATAAATTGTTTTCTAAAGGGCAATGGGATTTTTGCTGCCTGCGTTGATTGTACAGTCTTTCAGTCCTGTGTGGTTTTCGTTGACCCCTATGAGGGTTGCGCACCCCCAAAGACTTAACAGGGCCTGAACTTTTAAAACATTAGTGACGTTCCAGGGAGGCTGAGAAATTTTGCAGTAAAATCTGAAACATTTTCAACTAAATGACGAGGTAGGTGTTATTTTGAACACAGGGAAACCGTTACCTAAGGGCTATTTTGCCCATGGCCAGACTAGACTCCATAGAATTCCAAGTTCCATCTAAATGAGTTGCCCCCTGCCACTGTGTGCCCCTCACCCCACCTAAAGTGTCCTGGGTTTACAAAGGCCTGGGTAGAAACATTTTGGAGAGCATATTTTTAATTTCCTTGATCACCTCTAGCTGGAGACCTACTGCAACCTCTAGGATGAGTTTCTTTGTTATTGTAGTGAGTTCCAATGATCAAGACATTAATAATCCCACCATTTAAGAATAAGAAGCAGCAATATTGCAGTCCCTTAGAAAATATTCTTTTACTATTATCACTCACAGGCCTCACTGAAAGCTTCTAGGTCTGAAGGTGCTTACAGAGGAAGGCCCTGATCAGAGTCCAGTCTCCTTCTCACTGTTCACAGGCTGGACAATTCCAGGAACATGCTTACTCTTCCCCATTTATGAAATGAGAGGGCCAATGGCCAACCTAAATCAGCGGTTCTCAAACCAGAGAGTTTGTAAGAATCATCTGGGAAACATATTAAAAACAAGGGCCTCTAAGGCAACTCTCCGAAATTCTGATTTTAAAACTGCCCATGGATGTTGATCTTGATGGTCTATGGATCACAACTTGGAAAATGCTGGACCAGAGAGAAAGCTTCTGGCCCCCAGAGTCTCTGAGGGACCCTAGCTGTGATACTGAGTTTGATTCTCTCTGGTTGTCTTTGGTGTTCCATTTATTTTCATCTACATAAGCTTTTTTTTTAATTGGAGGGGAATTTACAATCTATCACAATTGTATTTGGAAACATTTAAGGGAGTAATAGTTCTAGGGTGAGTTTCTTTGGACAAAGAGCTAAGGACACTAAGGAGACAGTTGAAGGTTGGCTATATAGCAGTTTCCTACAGAAAAATGTTCTAGAAAACAATTACATGTAGTTATAATTATTATTTCTGCATATTTTTTTCTTCCTCCTTTTCCTTCCCTCCTGCCTCTCACACTAAACCCTATGATTTATTTTTAGGCTTCCTTGATTACATATGATGAAGGGGATAAGAAAAATTCTGCTGCCAAATGTAAAAGCAAGACTTGATCTCAAACTTGATCTGATTAATGTATAGATCCAATGTCACTACAAAATCCCCTTTCTTTGGCTTTTGGGAATTTTTATTAGGACAGGAGGAGACATCAGCAGGTTTAGCTTGCCCTGACAACATTGAATCTTGGATCAAAAACTTGAGAGAAACAAAATCATCTGCTCATTAGGAAAAAATTAAAAATCCAGCTTAATCACAATAAAGTCAGAATTACCAGCTAAGACATTTTTGGATCTTTGCATCTGCTAGTTCAGGTACTTCAACAACTTCAACATTGTACATATCCTCCTATCTGTCATTCATTCAAGGTGCCCTAAAAACATGATATGGACTAAAAACATAGACAGTGCCCCACGAATGCCACTTTGACAAGTGCAATAAACAGAGACATGATGGCACTGTGTTTTTGGGAGGTCAAAGGAATGCTTCTTGAGGAGGTGACAATGAGCGGAGATTTGAAGACCAGTAGGAGAGAACTAAATGAAGAAAGGATGGAAGGATATCCTTGGTGGAGGGAACAGCATGCACAAAGCCATGTGACAGGGAGGACCAGGTGAGTACAAGCTCCTGAAAAATAGCTTTCATGGGGAAATAGCAAATCATATCCACCTTGGACAAAGGAAGAGGTAAAATCATAACCTATCTGCCTCACATAGGGATCTCAGAGATGTCTTGTAACCATGCTGCCTGATACATGGTCTAACATGATACTTGCTATTGAATTTTGCAATAGGAAATTTAAAGTGTATGTTGTTTTATTTAGAAATTCTATTAAATTTTATTAAATTTTCCTTTGACTTGCACCGCCAAATAATAAACCAAATGCTGCTTGGTTTAATTTTCAGGTTGATGAAGCTTCCTTTCCTGTTGCTAATTTAAGTCACTTAAAGTGAATTCTGATTAATCTGGGATAGGAAGTTTTGTCTTTCTTAATTGAAAACATTTTGAACCAATAGAATACTGCACTAAATTATTGCAGGAAATAGCAAGACTAACACTAAGGGAATCTTTTTTTCTTTTTCTTTTTTTAATCCCAGTTTTCAAAAGATTAATTTCTTCAAGCTCTTATAACAATCTTACTGAAAAGAGTTATTAAACTCTCAGTTGGCTACAAATGACTTATTTCTGCTAATTAAAAATAAAAATCTTTGTGTCAATGTGCATAATTCCAATAATGATTATATTCTCTCTATACACAGGGGCTAATTTACCACTTCCACGGATTTCCATCTTCCTTAAACTGCTCAACATCTTATAACTGGTGGACGGTGGGGGAGATGATCTCTAAGAATGCTAAAGAAATTTCATTTTTAATTCATTTTAAACCATAAAATTGTACATGGTGCATACGGCTGACCTTCTACTTGTCTTGAAAGGAGAGCTAGAGCTCAAGGTGTTAGCTAAAGAAAAAATGTCTTATGTCAATCAGGAGAATGAAGTGGTTCTTGCTTTGGTCTACAGGCTGGTTCTGGAGTGCTCTAGCTCCTGCCCAGTCCTCCTTCTGTATCTCTCACACGCACGTGCCACAGTGTCCTACTGGCTGTCCCCAGAACACATCCAAAGCTGATTCTTGCCTCAGGATCTTTGCACTTGCTGTTCTCTCTGCCTGGGATGCTCTTTCTCCTGATATTCTTGTGGCTCACTCCCTCACAATCCCTTCGGGTCTGCTCAAAAGCACTTCCTCAAAGAGGCCTTCTCAGACCAAACTCTCAAAAAAAAAAGCATTTATCACTTTTCATCTTCTTGTCTGATTATTTTTTTTCTGTAACACTTACTACTAGCTGACACATTTTTTATACATATGTATATATACACACATACATATGTGTTTATGTATGTGTGTTGTGTGTGTGTGTGAAGTGCTGTCCAGAAGGAAGTCTTCCCTGTTCAAAGGACCCAAACTGTCCAGTGTCTGACAAGAACAGGCCTAAAGAGGTCACTTCATTTAATGACTGTGTGCAGACTGTGACCAAAGATAGAGAGACTTCAGGCGAGAAGACACACACACACACAAACACACACACACACACACACACTGGAATATTACTCAGCCATCAAAAAGAAATGAAATCTTTCCATTTGCAATGACATGGATGGAACTTGAGGGTATTATGCTAGCAAATTAAGTCAGTCAGAGAAAAACAAAGACCATAGTTTTCACTCATATGTGGGAATGTAAGAGAGAAAACAAATGAACATTAGGGGAAGCAGAAAAAAAAAGAGAGGGATGAAAACCATAAGAGACTCTGAACCTGGGTGGCTCAGTAGGTTAAATGTCCAACTCTTATTTCAGCCCAGGTCAAGATCTCAGGGCCTCAGACTCTGCCCAAGTTTAAGCCTGTTTAAGTTATCTCTCTCTCTCTCATGAGAGAGAGAGAGAGAGAGAGAGAGAGAGAGAGAGAGAGATTCAACTAGAGAGCAATCTAAGTGTTGATGGAAGGACATGGTGGAGGATGGGCTAGATGGGAGGTGGGTATTAAGGAAGGTGCTTGTGATGAGCACTGGGTGTTTTATGTTAAGTAATGAACCACTGGATTCTACTTCTGAAACCAATTTTACCATATATGTTAACTAACTAGAATAAATAAAAACTTGAAATAAAAAAAATAGGAAGGATCTATATCGAATAGCTAGGACCTTGTGTCAACAAGTAAAGGACAGCCATCACAATGGGAAAAAATGGGTCAAAGACATGAACAGAAATTTACATGAGAGGAATCCCACAAGGCTAGCATGTGTATAAAGTATTTAAAACCTTTACTAATTGGGAAAACTCAAGTAAATCTACAATGAGGGGTAAATTTATAAGACTGGACTTGACAACATTCCATGTGGGATGACAGAGCCTTGAGGTTAATGAACCCTCCTCCAGTACTCATGGCATTGCCGATGTATTTATAATACAGGCTAGCAATTCTTCTTCCAAATACAGCCGCAGAGCAGGTACTATTATTATTCTATCTTACAGGCAGGCAAGCTGGGGCTCATCTATATTCTATAAGAACATTTTGTTAAGTTTACTTAAGCAATCTCTACACCCAATGTGGGGCTTGAAATCACAATCCCAAGGTTGTGATTCCATGATTTTACACTACAAATGGAGCCAGGTGGGTGCCCCACATCCTGCAAGAACATAACCAAATAAAAAGAAAGAACATAACCAAATAAAAAGAAAGAACATAACCAAATAAAAAGAAAGAACATAACCAAATAAAAAGAAAGAACATGGTGGTTGCTGCTGGGATAAGAAAGGAATGGGATGGAGTTGGGCGGAACAGAGAGTGAGGGAAACGGGCCCTGGTGTGAACCATAGACCACAACTGGCCCTGAACTCGGGTGTGCTAAGCTCAGCTTGAAGGTTCAAGAAGGATAAAGGAGGGGAAATAATGGAGAGAGGGTGGTGACAGAGAAAAGAAAGAAAAAGTCCACAGACTGTAGAACCCGGTTGTCTGGTTTGAATCCAGGCTCTGCTACTTAAAACTAGACTACCTATACTCCTGTCCTTAAAATAAAACCAATAATAGGGTCTATTTGTGGGCTACAGAAAGCTCACAGAACAGTGTCTTGGCCTTAGTTGGCACTCCATAATAGTTGAGTATTCATCCTACAGGAGTGCAATAAAGGAGGCTCATCTGGCTGGTAAGACAATGAGCAAGACACTGCCAAGTGCAGGTGCCAAGTCCTAGAGGCAGGGGAGCAGCAGGGCCTCCAGGAACCATAAAAAAAGCTCAGGGGGAGGAATAGTTCCCTGTGTTATTATTATTTTTTAAAGATTATTTATTTGACAGAGAGAGAGAGATCACAAGTAGGCAGAGAGGCAGGCAGAGAGAGGAGGAAGCGGGCTCCCTGCCGAGCAGAGAACCTGATGCAGGCCTTGATCCCAGGACCCTGAGATCATGACCCAGGCTGAAGGCAGAGGCTTTAACCCACTGAGCTACCCAGGAGCCCTGTATATTTTTTTAACAATAGTCATTACACTATGTGGTGTTTATCATTATCCCATTACATTACAAGGAAGTTTGGCATCAGAGTTGAGGCTCCAAAACCCCAAAGCTGGTGCCCGTGACTAGTGTTTCCAAGTTCCTAACAGTGATCTTCAGGATTTTGGAATTCCAGAAATCATATTGTCCTTAAAATAATTCCAACATTCTTTGTAGTCTTGATTCATTATTATGAATATCTAAAAAATTGTTTTGTAAATTTTAAAAATTAGATTTTTTTGTATCTACAAAGACCTGTAATCCATAGAGCAGTGCTATCCAATATGTGAGACACATGCATTTTAAATGTTCTCAAAGCCATGTTAAAAAAAAAAGAAACAGGTGAAATTAATTTTAATGATATATTTTATTAAACCTAAAGTTATCATATCAATATATAATCAATATAAACCTATTAATGACATATTTTGCTTCTTTTTATTCATATTTATTCTATGGAGTCCAGCTCATCTCAATTTGTATGAGTCACATTTCAAGGGTTTATGGACACAAGTGACCAGTAGCTACTATATAAGCACAGCTACAGAGAATATTCAAACATTGGAAAATGTCAGCAAATATTGGGAATAGTACTTGAATCATGTAACACTTGGTTCTCTTAGCATAGTTAGCAGCATCACACAGAATCAATTTTGAAATTGTCAGTTGAACTAATTTTGCTTCTAAAATTGTCATAATTTAGAATACCACTTAAAGCATACAATGCACACCATGTCATCAACATTCATCTTATTTACAAGAGTTACTCACCAGTAGCAGCAGACGAGTCATGAACACACCCAAAAGACAACAGCTGATTGATGAGATCATGACCAATCTGCATTCCTCTCCCAGTTCCTGAAAATGTCAACCTTAGTCTTTGCCTCCTGACGTCAGCTCTTGTTTGATGTCATTGAATCACTTAGAATAGGCAACATCTCTACGTAGATTGTGAAGGTTTAATTATTACAGGAGAACTATACTTTTTCCAGTTTCACCAATGTCTTGGTTGATTTTTCTTGAGAATCATTAAAACATTTAAATTTCCTAAGAAATACCTAACCCTAACCCTAACCCTAACCCTAATCATCATCCCTAACCTGGAAGCTTTGCTATTAGAATGGCTACGACAAAGATGACCTGGTACCTTTGGATGCTGTGTGGAGTGGACAAGACTTTGAAGAAGACAACAAGTGACTTCATCTTCTCTATTTGACGTGATTAAAGATTTGCCTTTCTTTCAATTCAGCCTAGTGATTCTATCAAAAGTACACTACTTTTGTGCTAATAATTTAAATGCTTGAACACTCAGAGATAATTGGAAGAGAGTGGAAAGAACTGTTCTATGAACAAAGGTTGACTACTGGGAGCTTAAATCAATAAGTAATCTTAATGTCATTATCGTGACCTTGTTGCATAGCAACAAAGGCACTAAGCTGGGAACAAACACTGTGTGATTTTCACGCATACTTCTCTCCCAGGACCATATATTCTTGAACAATACTATGCCTTACCTGCGGAATCCATTTGCATCAAGGACATATGATGTACACCTAAAATGCAAATGTATTTGTTTTAAGAGGAAGAGTAAGAGGTAAAACGATACCATTATGAAAATTTGTTTCAAAATAAATATTTCGCATGAACAGACTATCAGTTAATACTTTAAAAAAGTAAATGACTGCAATAAAAGATCCCTAATAAAAATTTTATCCAACGAGATCATGAGCTAGGTGGTTAGTAGAAATTCATAGGAAAGCATAAAAAATTATAATTTCCATTCAAAATATGTAAATAAGATCTCAGTAATCTTTTGATATAAGGCCAAGATCTTTTCTTTCTGTATGGTCTCTTGACTGGAGTTCCTCCTTATCTTTCTTGAATAAATCCTACCCATAATCTGTCTTCCACAATTATTTCAGCATATTTAATTAAGTACAGCCAGAATTTAAAACACTTTCAAAACAATCTGAGTACAGAAATCTTCTAGATATAGAAGATTAGATTTCCTCTACTTTTCTATGATTGCCCTGGACCACACCTAATTTTTAATGTTTATTTTAAAAATTATCACACACTACAGTTGACCTCTTGTTTTTGGTGTACAGTTCTACAAGTTTTAAAACATGTATAGATTCATGGCACCATGACTATCATCAGGATACAGAACAGTTCCAACATCCAAGAAAATTCCTGCGTGGGATTCCTTTATAGCGACTCCTTCCCCTAATCTATAACCACTGGCAACCATTAGTCTGATCTCTGTCCCTATAGTTTTGTCTTTTCAAGAATGTTATATATCATAGAATATATCAACTTTTGAGCCTAGATGCTTTCACTCAGCATAATGCTTTTGAGATTCACCCAAGCTATTGTTTATATTAGCAGTTCATTCATTCTTATTGCCAGGTAATATTCCATTGTACAGATGTA
>PITA01034604.1:0-11426 GCA_004023965.1 Spilogale gracilis | reverse complement strand
GTTACTGCCTATGTTCTCTTCCAGGATTTTGATGGATTCCTGCCTCACGTTGAGGTCTTTCATCCATTTCGAGTTTGCCTTTGTGTGTGGTGTAAGAGAATGGTCTAGTTTCATTCTTCTATATGTAGCTGTCCAATTTTCCCAGCACCATAAAAATATATTTTAAAGGGAAGTAAGGATGAGACAGGAATGACAACACTTTGATCATTGTTAAGGCAAGGTGATGGGTACATGGAAGTTCATTGTATTATTTCTAGCTGCTTTCAAGTATGTTTGGAATTTTTCCAAAATTTGAATTTTTGTATATTTAAATTTTGTTTGGAAACAAGAATTCAGAATTTTTAAGAATTGGATGTGTTTGAATTGTCAAGAGAAGAAATATGTGTTGTGAAAAAAAGAAAGAATGCTTTTCTGATGATGCTTTTGGAAAGAGTGAGGCTGGGGTCACTGGATATTTTAGTGCTCAACTCTAAAATGGGTATGTCAACAACTCCCCAGACAGAGGTCTGGGAAAGCAGCGGCATACGAGCATCCAAGATAGTGCTTTCAGTTCAAGGGTGGGGAAGACTGTCTAACACAAATTATCAGGCAGAACCTGCCATCCCTCATTTATGGAAATAGTGAGGGAGGTGCCAACTCCACCCCAGAAGAAAAGCTAGGAAGTGAAATGAATCTTGATAGAAATGTTTTGGCCAGAATTATGGAAAGTGGAAACTAATGACAAATGTAGATATATGAAAGTCAGTGCTAGAGAGACCAGGAGGGAAAAAAATTGTGCCTGTTTTCTTCAAATGACCAACTTGAACAGGAATGCGATGGAAGAAATTGAAAAAGCAGAAAATAGAGGGAAAAATGGAAGGGAGAAGGAGTGAAGAGATGAAGTTTCTCATGGCCCCAGCACTGCCAAGGCCCTTGTAGTCACCCTCTTCTATCACAGCTGAATCCCTACCTGGAGATAATGGTCATGTTGGGAGCAGGGAGGCTAAGCAGAGCCTGAGACATCAAATGAGAACCTCAGTGTACCAGAGCAGGAATATAGGCTATCACACAATCATTATTAAATCCCTGAAAGCAGAAGTGAGACAGAAGGGCAGGAGTTAGGAGGTGGCCTGCACTGCCCAGGACTTGCCCAACAGCAGCAGCATCTTGGTAAGCAAGGGGACACAGCCTCAGGCAAAACTTGTGGGGACAGTAATGGGCTGGAGGGGATGGGGGAACAGGTAGGAGCTGTGAATTCCAGTGACCCTTAAAATATCAGTGACATCATAGAAGGCAGAGGGGATGGTTATATGGATCATAGAGTGGGATGCAATTTTTCTGACCTAGGTCCTCTCGGTAGCATTCAGGGACCATTCACCCTCAGCTCCACCCTTTTCAGAAAGGGCAAAGACACCACCTGGAACAACTCTCTTTTCATTCAAGCATTCAGATTGTCAGAATGTATCCTTTTATTGAACTGAAACTATGTCTTTCCTACACTTTCAATCCACTGGACTAGAGTCATTTCCTCTCTCTAACATGAAATACTCCCTGATTACACAGCCCATAATAATACCTTAGAAACCAAAACCAAATGCTCTTCTTGGCCCTTGGAACCCCTGCCAGGATTGGTAGCTTTTTTTTTTTTAGCCTCTGTGGCATTTGACTTTTCTTGGGTGACTCTCATATCCCCCGCCTCAAGGTAAGGTCTGTCTTTGTATTATCTCTTGTATTCTTCCATTAACTAGCTGAGTGCTTGGAATGAGCAAGTTAGCCTTTCTGTGCCTCAGTTTCCACCATCCAGTAAATGGAGGTAATGGATAGCTCATGGCTTACAGGGCAGCTGTGAGTTACCCCAGACTATAACAAGTGCTTACAAACGGCGAGTTCCATGAGCCACAGAATTACATGCTTTTATCCACTGAACAAACAGGGCCAAATATATGACAATAGCCAGTTCCTGCCCTCTCAGTCCCCCATTTTGGGGGAAGACTGGAACCTGCAGGGCAGTGTGGTGAGGCACAGAGGGACCCAGTAGGTCAGATGGACACAGCGTGGCAGATTTTCAGTAGGTGTTTGGTGAATTGATGTGATATCACGCTCATCAGAATTTTGCTGAATGAATGTTGAATGAATTTGAAATCAAAGACCAAACCACAACACCCATGAAGAGGAAATGAGAGGATGGTTCTAGAGAGAGTGAGGGTTACATCGCAGAGAAACAATGGAAAAGCAGTGAGCACTCTGGGCGGGGCTCAGAAACCCCAGACTGAATGAAGCATGCTTAGAGTTGTTTTTGTTTTTCCCTTTCAGATGACAGTAGTGACTTTTTTTTTCCTTTTTCTGATTTTTCATAGTTTCAAGCGGTAAGTTAGGGGATTCATAAGAAGCAGTGTAAATAAACAAAATGGAGCACATCTTCATGCCTGCTGGCTGGTAACATTGGTTTCTGTGGTTTTTAACTTTGGTATTATGAAATAGAGTCTCTGGAACAAAACAGGTATGAGGGTTAAAGAGTCTCACCCAGTAGCTCAGGTTCAGGCCTTTCCAGAAGTCACTGTAGGAACTGTTCCAAGAAACAGTTTAAAAGAAAAATAGCAAAAAAAAAAAAAAAAAAAAAAAAAAAAAAAAAAAAAAAAAAAAAAAAAAAAAGAAAAAAGAAAAAAGAAAAAAGAAAAAAAAAGGGTTGATAATGACAAGCGTATCTTATATCTAGCCTTGTATTAAAATTGGAGAGATTCAGATAGAAAAACTTCAGGGGTCCTTCAGGAAGCAGTGAACATGATCTGACCCTACTTTGTCTCTGACAGTCAGGAAAGTCCCCTCCAGCTCTGTTGTCCCCTGGCTTGGGGTCACCAAGCATTTTAGGGAAACCTGGGACAGTAGTCAAACTTTGGGACTCAGACTAACATCAAGATATGGCTTTTGGCACATCCACCCCTCCAGGAAGGGACAGTAGGAATTTCTAGTTGGAACAATGAGAGCAAAAGGATTTGGAGTGCAAGGGGATGGGAGAGACAGTCACTGTACATGTAGGTGGTGTGAAAGTACTGGGGTCATCATGGGCTTTCAGAAGCTGGAGTATGGACAGAGGTTATGGTTGGAAGAAGAGTGGTTTGGGTGCAAGGAATGAGGTGTGAAGCTGTGTAGCTAGGAGAGGAAGTGAAGACAGTGGCCCAGGCAGGACCACTCAAAGCATCTTCCCTTGCAAGGAAGCTTCCCATCCAGGCCAGATGGGCCAAAGTTTCTATCTGTGAGCTCCAACTGCCCCCATACAGAAAGCCCATCTGCCAGGGGGCATTGCCAGATGCCCATTTTTTAATGGAAATATTTGGAACCTGTTTCTTAGACTCAAACTTTGGATTCCAATTCTTGTTTTCCCAGACTTCTGGGCTTCTGAAACCTTCTTCACCTCATTTGTAGGACCTGGCTACCTGTTTGCCTGGCCAGTGTTATAGCCTTCTAGGTGGGACCTCTGTCTGAGTGAGCTCCTCATCCTTCCCCCAGCCCAGCCTGCCTTGCTCACTGTCATCCAAGTCTCTGCACAACAGATGCCATTTGGAAGGATGGCAAGTGTAGATAACTTCCGCTGGGGATGGGAGAGGGGACATAAAAATGGAGGATGTTTTTGGCCGGTATCATCTAGGTACAGGCAATGGGAAGACTCTGAAGGGCTCTGAGTGGGGAGCCAACACGGGAGAAATTCTCATGGCTGTAGCACCTAGAATATTACACAACAGATAGAATTTAGCAATGAGGAGGACATGCATATATGAATGACAGTAATAAGATGGCTCAACCTGGCCATGGACTCCACTTTTGTCATCACTTCAGGGCACATTATCCTGCCCCCAAGATCCAGCCACTCCCTTTCTCTGTGTCCTTGACCACTCTTGGCTCATGCTAAACTCGCTAACTTGGGATGTCTCACATCCACATGTAGGCTTCAACTGAGCAGCAAGCCCCAATGGGGAAGCCTTTACTGTGTTAGGTAAGCAGACAGTGGGTAAGAACATCCATCACCTCTTTTCACCTATCTAGTGACTTAAACAATCTTTAAAGAATAAATGCACATATACAAACACACACACAGCATTTTGAATAATTGAGTTCCACTGGGAGAGTAAAAATTTTTAGTGGAAATAATGATATAGCACTCATGTTTTGCTGGCATTAAGCAGCTGCTGTGAGCCGGGTGCCCAGAGAGAAGGAGACTGCGGCCGAGCCTGACTCAGTGGAAGGAAGTGGTATGTTTCCATTGCAGAGCTCAAAAACAAGGTGGTTTGAGGAAAGGCTTGCGTGTCACTGGCATTTCCCTGTTGTGTTTATGAAATAAGGTGGGAATAAAACTTTGGGGTTACTCTAATCTTGTCTTTTACAAGAAACCAAGAAGCCCCCAGTGGAACACTAGCAGGGGGCTGTGGCAGCCCCAGGAGGTACTGGGAAAACCCAAAGGTGCCTGGCAAGGGAGGGAGTGGGGTACCACAATGCCCAGCAATTGAAGCCCTATTTTAGGGATGAAGACAGGGGACCCTCTTTGTCTGGTTGTTTCCTTCTCTAGATGGGCGTGTGGATGCAAACAGCAGGCACTATGTGGTGATACTGAGTGTCCACATTAGGGAGTGGTATTGGGGCCCCAGGCAGGCATTTTAGAAGGTGTATATGCATACATCAAATGTGGGAGATGCCAGTATTCCTTGAAACATATTGACTACCTGGAGCATGCCATTCTGTGTGCACTGGTGTCATGACAGGGCTCTCACTGTAGTCAGCAATTTCACCAGAAACTAGTTCCATATGCCAGAGGTCAGTTCACAATTTCTACTACATGGGGAGAGAGCTGCATTGAAAAGAGCTTTCAGGCATCCAGTAAGGAGAAAGATTGACCCAGTGATGGCCTGAATGGTTTCCATACCAGTGAGAGTTTCATACCAGTGAGTTTCCATACCAGGGCTGTGAGATGGTCCTTCTCTCCCTAGATGGCAACCTTCACCACACTCTCCTAGTCCAAGCAGCCCCAGAAAATAAGCTGCCTTTGAAGTGCCATGTCAGGGGTTCATTTCTATATTTAAACCAGAGTGAAAGACAATGAGCCAGATGAAAGGGTGCCTGAAAATAACAAACTTTGAGGAAGCGATGGTGCCTGCTAGTCATGTGTCTGTAGCCAAGCCCTGATGTTCCACTCACCTGTTTGGGTTGTGATCAGGCAGCAAAGCAATGGGAGAAAAAAATCCCCACATTTTCACAAGGAGGTTTACTGGAAAATCTTCTAACAGAGTCAGAAGTATAAGCACAGCAATCTTGAAACTACCTTCTCATCACTCAAATGTTGTTTTCAAAATCGTCTCTCTCCTTGGCCACTGCCTTGGAGGCCTTACCATCAAGGCTTGGGCACAAAGTCGCCTCCAGAAGCCACACAATCTGCCTCAAGTGCTATGGGTTGAATGGTATAACCCCCACCAAATTCATACATTGGCTCCCTAATTCCCAGTACTTCAGAATGTAACTGTGTTTGAAGGTAAGGTTTTTACAGAGATGATTAGGTTAAAATGAGGTCACATGGGTGGGCCCTAGCCCAATAGGATTGATGTCTTTATAAGAGAAAATTTGGGACACACAAGGGAAGACCATGTAAAGACACGTGGAGAAGATGGCCAGGTACAAGTCAAGGAGAGAGGCTCTCAGGAGAAACCAAAGCTGCCAATACCTTGCTCTTGTACTTCTAGCTAAAGAACTGTAAGAAAATAAACTTCTGTTGTATGAGGCACTTAGTCTGTAGTCCTTTATTATGGCAATATTAGAAAATTAATACATTGTCTTTCTAGTGAGTCTTTGAAAAAAAACAAAAAGAATAGTGGAAATCAGTGAGACCCCTCACTTTATATTGAAGGGGTAACTGAGGTTATATCAGCCAGGGGAGATTGAGTTTCCCCCAGGCCCAGGAGATGAACACTGTTTGGTCTAAGCCAGTTGCAGATATCTGTCTTCTTGCCTAGACATGGCCTAACTGTAGTCTTCTCTTCTTCTGAGAAGAATGCTACACTCGAATAAAGACATACGATATATAATGTTCAATGCTTCATTAGTTACGCTTAACACCCAGTGCTTATCATGTCACATTATATCAAAAACTAACAATGTTATGACCCTGCAACTGCACTACTGGGTATTTACACCAAAGATACAGAGGTAGTAAAAAGAAGGGCCATATGTACCCCAATGTTCATAGCAGCAATGGCCACAATTGCCAAACTGTGGAAAGAGCCAAGCTGACCTTCATCAGACAAATGGATAAAGAAGATATGGTCCATATATACAATAGAATATTATGCCTCCATCAGAAGGATGAATACCCAACTTTTGTAGCAACATGGACCGGATTGGAGGAGATTATGCTGAGTGAAATAAGCCAAGCAGAGAAAGTCAAGTATCATATGGTTTCACTTACTTGTGGAGCATAAGGATCAGCATGCAGGACAGTGGGAGAAGGAAAGGGAATGCGAACTGGGGTAAATCAGAGAGGGAGATGAAGCATGAGAGACTTTGGATTCTGAGAAACAGAGGGTTTTGGAAGGGAAGGGGGTAGAGGGATGGATGAGCCTAGTGGTGGGTATTGAGGGCACAAATTGCATAGAACACTGGGTGTGGGGCATAAACAATGAATCTTGGAACACTGAAAAAATAATTATTAAAACAAATAATAATAATAATACATATTGAGACACAAATGTTCTCTTCTTTTTTTTGCTGCTATATTTTCCTTTTGTTCATAACAGGTGTTTTGGGAACTTGAGGGACCATTTTAAGAGAAGTTACATGTTGAGAATGGCAGTAAACTAGGTCCTTAATATTGTCACTGGGTCACTTATAATCAATCCTAGAGTTACCACCTACAAACTTCTCATTAAGTGAAATAATAAATGTCATTGCTCTTTCCAGCACATCATATAGCATCTGGGTTTTTTAATTTGCTTCTCACAAATAAGTATAGCAGTCTTAAACTCAGCTGAGACAAATCTATCCTGGTTCTATAGTCAGCTATTGGTAGTTCTGGAGTAATCAGCCCCACAAGAATGTGAATGAGACCAAAACCTCAGCCACACACTCCAGTGATATGAGCTGAAGGCATAAGGCAGTCCTGGATTATGTAACCAGAGTGTGTCATTGGTGCAGAGGTTTGCCTGACATCTTCTGGGTCCCTTCAGTAGAACTTCGGGAAAATCACTGTGCCTTGGTTTCTTCAAATGTAAAATAGAGGGGCGCCTGGGTGGCTCAGCGGTTAAGCAACTGCTTTCGGCTCGGGTCATGATCCTGGAGACCCGGGATCGAGTCCCACATCGGGCTCCCTGCTTGGCGGGAGTCCTGCTTCTCCCTCTCTCAGTCCCTCTGCTTGTGTTCCCTCTCTAGCTGTGTTTCACTCTGTCAAATAAATAAAATCTTAAAAAAAAAAAACCCAAATGTAAAATAGAGGTTCTAATATTACTTGCCTTATAGAGTTCTTGTGAGGATTAAATAAACCCACATGTGTTGAGCAGTTTAAGTAGTGCCTGTAGTAGATATTATATTAGCTATTAATTGGCCCTTTGCTGCTGGCCATTTTTTTCTATTGTAAGAAATAATTAAAGATAAACATAGATAAAATTTATTGGATACTATGTCCCAGGCACTATACAATGTGCTCTATAAATTGTTATTTCATTAACCCAAGCTGGTCATTATTCTCTGAGGCCTGTTATTAACCTTGAACTATCCAAGAATCTTTGTCTTTGGGTCAGTTTCCTCAGAGACTCCCAACATGTCTCAGAAAGAAAAATGGAAGTGTCACCTAACTCAGCTTTGACAAATGCGCAAATGATCCAGACACCATCCCAGAGACTCCTGCTCCTGGCCATTGGACACCTCATGGGGATAATCCAAACTTTTTCCCCTGCCCCTTACACCCCACCCTGTGGGAGGGAGTAGGACAAAGGACTCTCAAGCCAAAAGGGGGCAAGAGGTGGGACAGCAATATCAACCATCAGATTGGTGAGGGAGTGCCTCCTGTGGGTGCACTCTTTGAGTCCACCCACATCTCTCCTCATTCTTCCATGTGGCCAGAGAAAATGACCCAGAGGGGCTTTCCCTTGTTTGACTAAAGGGGAGCCTCTTCCCTTGAACAGTCAGACAAGCTGTGCAAGGAAACACAGCAGAATGTCTTAGTCTGCAAAGGTTAAAAGTCATGCATGGTCCTGGCCAAATCCAAGGAAACCTGGAAATGTTCCTTACTACAAGGGTACATTTTCTGGTGTAGCATTCATTGGCAAATTCCAGGACCTTATCACCCCTGCTCTCCACAGAGTTACATCTGACATTTGTACAATTCGGATTTCCAATAACAACTCCAAACACTTCTGTGGTCATGACACTGCTCTGCTCAGAAACCTTCAAGTTCTCTCTGTTGCTCAGTGAATTAAGTCCAGCTTCCCATAGGATTTTGAAATGGCTGAGGCAGCATTTCTGGCAAGGGGTCAGACTATACTATGGGCTGTCCTTTGTACACAGAGCCCACAGGCAGAGATCTCACCCTGTAATGCCTGCTATGTATGGCCTCAGAGCAAGGTAGCTCCCCTCAGGGCCCGCTGAGAAAGCTGCTGCTGCTTCTATCAGGAGCTCAGCCCCACAGTCTCAGTGAATGGAGTACAGTGATAAATGCTAACCCTTCTCACTTCTGAGGTCCTCATGTAGTAAACACCACCAGGCCTCAAGTCAAGGTTATTCAGGAAGAAAGCAATGGGGAAAGAATGCACTCTGAGCACTTCATAAATGTCTTCACTAATCATTATTCCAACAGCATGAGGGTGGGATTACTCTATGTAGTGTATAGACCAGGGCTACTTAATAATGTTATTTAGAGAAGTAGAAATGGAATTTGAGCTGAGGTTTGACTTTTGACACCAAAGCTAGTGTACTTTTCCTACATCTATTGAAATGATCATATAGTTTTCCTTTTCTGCCTTTTGATAAGATGAATGCCACTGATTACTTTTCAGATATTGAACCAAGTTCTCATTTTTGGTATAAATTCCTCTTGGTCATATTTTATCCTTCTTATATGCAGTTGACCCTTGAACAACATGGATTTGCATTGTGTGGGTCCACTTATATGTGAATTTTTCCAATAAATACAATATGTTGTAAATGTATTTTCTCTTCTTTATGATTTTCTTAATACAATTTTCTTTTCTCAAGCTTACTTTATTTTAAGAATATAGTATATAATGCATAGAATATACAAACTATGTGCAATTGACTGTGTATGTTATTAGTAGGGCTTCTGATCAAGAGTAGGCTATTTGGTTTTGGGGCAGATTTTCAACTGCACAAGGTACCCTTAATACCCATATTATTCAAGGGTCAATTGTATTTCTGGATTCAATTTGCCAATCTTGTATTAAGGATTTTAGGATCAATGTTCGTGAAGGATATTGGTTAAAAGTTTTCTTCTCTTGTAATGTATTTATCTGGTTTTGGTATTAGGGCAATATGGGTATTATAAAATAAATTGGGAAATGTTCTCTTTTATATTTTGAATGAGCTTTATATTATAAAAAATTTAATTTTCTTTAAGTGTTTTATAGAATTCACCAGTGAATTCACCTCTCAACTTGGAGGTGTCTTTAGGTGGAAGGATTTTAAATTGTGAATTCAAATTCTTTGGTAGATGTAGACCTACTTAGGTTATCTAATTCTTCATGAGTGAACTTTTATAGTTTGTCTTGTAACAAATTTTCTCATTTTATTCATGACATCAAATGTATTGGCACAAAATTGTTCATAATATTACTTATTGTCCTTTTAATGACTGTAGAATCAGGGTAATAGCTCCACTTTCATCCCTGACATTGGTAATTTGTGTCTTTGCTCTCTTTCCTATACCATTCTGGCTATGGGTTTATTAATTTTACTGAATTTTTTCAAACAGCTACATTTTGGTTTTATTAAATTTTTTCTATTATGTTTGTTGTTTTCAGTTTTATTCATTTTGGCTCTTATATTGATGATTTCCTTCCTTGTGCTTGCTCTGGATTTCATTTGCCCTTCTTTTCTGTTTTCTTAAGCTTAATGGTTTGAGTATAGATTTGAGACCTTTCCTGATTGCATATATAAGCACTTAATGCTATTCATTTCCTTTTAATCTCTGCTTTAAACATGTCCCACAAATTTTGATACATATATTTTCTTAAAAATATTTTTTAAGTTACCTTGTTATTTCTCTTTGACTATATGGGACATTTAGAAGTGTGTTGTTTAATGTTTTATATTCTATCTTGGTGAATGTTCCATGTGCATTTGAAAATAATGTGTATTATGCTGTTGTTTGGCAAAGTGTTCTAAAAATGTCAATTATGTGAAGTTCATTGATAGCATTATTCCGGTCCTCTGTATCTTTATTGATTTTCTGTCCATTTTGTCACTTATTGAAAGACAAATGCTGGAATACCCAATTATGGCTATAAATTTGTTTATTTCTCTTCTCAGTTTTAGCATTTCCATTCTATATAAATTGAAATTTTTATTGGGTACATACACATATAAAATTACATTGTCTTCATGATGAATTGATCCTTTGGTCATTAAATAATTCTCCTTCTTATAATTGGTAAGAGTTCTTGTGCCAAAGTTTATTTTGTCTGATATTAATATCATCATTCTAGCTGTCTTTTTTTTGTATTTGTAAGTGTACCTTTTTTGAATCTTATACTTTTGACTATCAAAGTCTTTATATTTTATTTATTTTTTATTTTTTTAAATTTTTTAAATATATTTTTAAATATTTTATTTATTTGACAGAGAGAAACACAGCAACAATTCTTCTGAAGCTCTTTCAAAAAATAGAAACGGAAGGAAAACTTCCAGACTCCTTCTATGAAGCCAGCATCACTCTAATCCCCAAAACAGACAAAGACCCCATCAAAAAGGAGAACTTCAGACCAATATCGCTGATGAATACGGATGCCAAGATTCTCAACAGGATCCTTGCTAACAGGATCCAACAATACATTAAAAAGATTATCCACCATGACCAGGTGGGTTTTATCCCAGAGATGCAGGGGTGGTTTAACACTCGCAAAACAATCAACGTGATAGAACAAATCAATAAGAGAAGAGAGAAAAACCACATGGTACTCTCAATTGATGCAGAAAAGGCATTCGACAAAATACAACACCCGTTCCTGATCAAAACGCTCCAAAGTAGAGGGATAGAGGGAATATTTCTCAACCTCATAAAATCTATCTATGAAAAACCCACAGCGAATATCATTCTCAATGGGGAAAAACTGACAGCCTTTCCTCTGAGATCAGGAACAAGGCAGGGATGCCCACTCTCACCACTACTGTTCAACATAGTGTTAGAAGTCCTAGCAACAGCAATCAGACAACAGAAAGAAATAAAAGGTATTCGGATT
>PITA01034603.1:0-11452 GCA_004023965.1 Spilogale gracilis | reverse complement strand
TTTTTTCTTTTCAGTCTCCTTTGAATTCTCCTTTTTCCTTGTTCTCAGCGCTATTTAGGTTTGTCATTCTTTTTAATGAGCCAGTTGATTATTTTCCTTAATGAAATACACAAAGAGGTAGAAGAGCCATCTTCTTTTTGTAACATAATTCCTGCAGGAAGAACCATTTTGTTATTACAGCCCTGAGGCTCTCCACCCTCCACCAGTGCAAACCAGCGCCTGAATGGCTACAAAAACAAAACCAGTGTCTATAAAATGTAACTGTCAACCAAAGGTACAACATTGGCTAGGGCAAATGATACAAAGTCAGGTCCCTTGGCCCTGCACCAGACCTACTGAATGAGAATCCCTTGAGTTCTGTCTCAGGAATCTGCATTTTTATTCAATTCCCTGAGGGATTCTGATGTTCACTCGGGAGTGTTATCACTCTGCTCATCCCCTTTGTCCCACTGAAACCTTTGTCTTTATCACTTTGGGGGTTTGGGGCAACATAGGAATTTCTTAGGAAGCAACCGTCCAGTTACAACACAAAGAGTGTTTCCTTTTTCACCCCAAACCAGCTTTCCAGCTCCAGTGCACTGGTCACCCAGGCTGAAAACATTACCATCGTTCTTTTTCATTTTGTTTAGTTTTTGTTTTGTTTTGTTTAAAGATTTTATTTATTTGACAGAGAGAAACACAGCCAGAGAGGGAACACAAGCAGGGGGAGTGAGAGAGGGAGAAGCAGGCCTCCCGCTGAGCAGGGAGCTCGATGTGGGGCTCGATCCCGGGTCTCCAGGATCATGACCTGAGCCGAAGGCAGTCGCTTAACCAACTGAGCCACCCAGACGCCCCTCATTTTGTTTAGTTTTTATCTGAATTCCAGTTAGTTAACATACAGTTTAAGGGTAGTGATTTAACAGTCCCATACAACACCTGGTGCTCATCACAACGAGCGTACTCCCTAATCCCCATCATCTCTTTCTCCCTAATCCCCGTCATCTCTTTCTCCTATCCCGCACACTCCTCCCCTCTGGTAACCACCAGATTGTTCTTGGTTGTTAAGACCGTTTCTCAGTTTGATCCTCTCTCTCCCCTGCTCCTTTGCTCATCTGTTTGTTACTTAAATTCCACATATAAGTGAAATCATATGGTATTTGTCTTTCTCTGACTTATTTTGCTTAGCATTATACTCTCTAGCTCCATCCACGTTGTTGCAAATGGCAAGATTTCATTCTTTTTTTTATGACTGAACAAACTGAACAGCCTGCGTGTGTGTGTGTGTGTGTGTGTGCATGTGCACACACACTATATGCTTGACCACATCTTCTTTATCCATTCATCAATTGATCAACACTTGGGCTGTTTCCATCATTTGGCTATTGTAAATAAGGCTGCTATAAATATAGGGGTGCGTGTATCCCTTTGAATTAGTGGTTGTGTATTCTTTGGGTAAATACCCAAGCGTGGGATTGCTGCATCAGAGGATAGCTCGATTTTTAACTTTCTGAAGAGCCTCCGTACTATTTTTCACTGTAGCTGAATTAGCTTACATGTTCACCAACAACAATAAAGGTTCCTTTTTCTCCACATCTTCACCAACACCTGTTGTTTCTTGTGTTTTTTTTTTATTTTAGCCATTCTGACAGGTGTGAGGTAATATCTCATTGTAGTTTTGCTTTGCGTTCCCTGATGATGAGTGATTTGAGCATGTCTGTTGGTCATTTGTAGGTCTTCTTTGGAGAAATGTCTGCTCTGCCCATTTTTTCATTGAATTGTTTTTTGGTGTTGAGTTTGGTAAGTTCTTTATGTTTTGGATACTAACCCTTTATTGGATATGTCATTTGCAAATATCTTCTACCTTTCCAGACAGAGGATACCTTTTAGTTTTGTTGATTGTTTCCTTTGCTATGCAAAGTTTTTTATTTTTCTGTAGTCCTAATTGTTTATTTTTGCTTTTGTTTCCCTTGTCTCAGGAGACATATCTAGAAAAATGTTGCTATGGCTGATGTCAGATTACTGCCTGTTCTCTCTTCTAGGATTTTTATGGTTTTAGGTCTCACACTTAGGTCTTCAATCCATTTTAATTTATTTGTGTGTATGGTCTAAGAAAGTGGTCTGGTTTCATTCTTTTGCATGTAGCTGACTGCTGGTGAGTGAGAAGCAGGGCCTGAGATGCGAAGGTGAAGACTGTTCTGGAAATGCTGTGCAGCTAGCCAAGAGGACTCTGGAAGCAGAACTAACTCAAGACTCTCTCTTTCTCTCTTTCCCTTTGCCCCCCCTCCTCCATGTAATCCCAGAATGAAAAGTATCTCAATAACCAGCACCAGAGAGAATTTCTACATTCCTACCTATTTGGTCACCAACTCCTAAATTCTAATATTTTCTGTCCCATAACATCTTCCTCATTAAAAAGGTGTTCCAAGGGCGCCTGGGTGGCTCAGTTGGTTAAACGACTGCCTTCGGCTCAAGTCATGATCCTGGAGACCTGGGATCGAGCCCCACATCAGGCACCCTGTCCGGCGGGAAGCCTGCTTCTCCCTCTCTCACTCCCCCTGCTTGTGTTCCCTCTCTGGCTGTGTTTCAGATAATAAATAAATAAAATTAAATAAATAAATAAAATCTTAAAAAAAAAAAAAAAAAAAAAAAAAAAAAAAAAAAAAAAAAAAAAAAAAAAAAAAAAAAAAAAGGTGCTCCAAGATGCAGAGTTGCCATCAGATAAATCAGAAAGGAAAGAATACTGGCCTGGGAGTTACTCAGAATATGTGGGTTCCAAGCTGTGCACTTGGATAAATTTCTTATCCTTCTGGGACTGAAGTGTCTTCCTCTGTGAAATGGACATGGTAATGACTTCACTGACAACCTCTCCAGCTTCTTGTCAGGTTCAGAGAAGGTAAACAGTCTTAAAGCACATTGGAGGCTATAGGTCTTTGCTAAAACTGATTGTTTTCCATGACTTGTCCACTGGCAAGAGGGACATCAGCAAGGTCTTTATTACCATCTGTGTGCTTGGATGTGTATCTCCGGAGATCTGCACTCTGCTAGGGTCTCTTTGAGAAGTGTCTAGGAAACTAGGTCCTCTGCACATGAACCTCGCTCTTCTTCTGGCTATGGCATCCAGAAATGCTAGTAGATAGCCCTTCTGATGTTTCTGTATAGTAGGCCAGGCATGTTTTACCGAGAATTAAGCTGGTAGGGAGGCCTGTGTCTCTCCCACCCACCTGTGTCGGGATTTGTAAGCTTTTCTAATTGAGTATGAAGTAGTCCTCCTGATGCTCACTATCCAATACCAGTGTCATCACAGTGAAAGCAGAAGTTTGGCCATCCATCTTTCTTACCATTTTGCCTTATTTTTCAATTGATTTAGAATCTTGAGTGCTATTTATTAGGCTCTCGTGTCATAAAGCCTGAAATTCCATGTGCTGCTTTGACATCTTCAAGCCCCACAGAGCGTCTAAGGTCCCCAGGCATGAGGTCCTCTATTCTTGTCAGATAACCCCCCCACCCACCCAGCAGGAAAGCCTCTGGCCCACTATTCCTGTCCGTGCTGGACCAGCTGCAGCCCCAGCCCTCAGTCTGATGGGTTTCCCCTCCCCCTAGCTGGGCTAAATTATTCAGACAAGCCAATCGCATCCTCCCATGGGAGTCAAGGGTCACTTCATCCTCTAGTCAGTATAAACCCTGTGCCCACAGTCCCTGCTGGTTCCTTCTGTCCCTGAGTGCAACTCGCATGTAGCCCTGCATAGTGGACAGTGTCCCTCTCCCTGGGCTGTGAGTATATGTGACTAGTTAACTGCTGGTCTCATCTGCCCAGTGTCAGGTGTTCTGTGTTCACTCATCTCATGCTGTTTAGGTCGGGAGAATCCTGCCTTCATGAGTAGGGTGAATAGGAAGTGGCCAGAATCTCAGTATCTTCGCAAAGCATTCCCAGACTACATCACTAGCATAATGATCGTGTCTTCCTTCAAGTCATTCTTAACCTATCACTTGATTGTTCTAGGTATGGGGTGGAAGAGAAACTCTCTGAGGTCAAGAACTGTGTCTTCTACTTTGTTTCCATATACGTAGGTTGGACACACAGCAGGACCAGCAACTTTGTGCACTTACCAGGTTGTAGCAGATGCAATTCAGGCCCTCTCATATCCCCTTGTTACTGTCACATTGGTGCACACCTATCCACTCCCATTTGCCAACACCTGCCTTTCTTCATTTGAAGGCCTTCTCTGGCTCCCTCACCAATGACTTTCATGGTTGGTATATCAATATCCCAGCTCCCTCCCACTCCTGGGTGCACCACATCTGCTCCTGGGGTTCCTCAGCAGGAATAAGCATCAGCTGCCTACCGTGAAGCCTTGCTCGGTAACTCGGCCTGTATTGACTGCCTTCCATGCTAATCCCACAAAGGCTTCCAACCTCTTTCCCAGGCGCTGGAAAGGGCAGGATAAAGCCTCATGCTGTATGCTGTTTTATGATGTCAAGGCACCTTCACACACCTCATCTGAGCTTGAGAGCCCTGGGGAAGTGGGTGTAAAAGTTTTACATCAGGAGCCGGCATTCTGATCCCTGTGCTCTGTGAGATTGGACACATCATTTCCTTCTCTCACTAAATAGATTCCTTAGATTCCATGCCAAGCCCACCCCCTACTCTCCTTCCTGCTCTGTAAGGTAGGATGACACCTCGGGAGGAGGAGAGAGAAAGCCCTAGTTCACTGCCCTGAGAAGATCCCCATCTCTCTTTCTGAGTTCCAGAGCCCTGCTTTCCCCTCTCACCCATGAGACATTTGAAATGAAGAGTTCCAAAAGGATTAGGTTCTTGGGCGGAATGGCAAGACAGAAGGTCAAGGTGGTATCCATAGGACTAACAGTAAAATGCTACCTATATTCACTGAACACCTACTACATGCAAAGCATTTTACAAACATTATCATATTTAGTATTTACAGCAGCCCCGCAAGGTAGGTGTCACTTTATCCCACGTTGCATTTGAAGAAACAAATCTCAGAAGGGCTAAGGGATTGACTCCAGAACCCAAAGCCAATCAGGAGGGGAAAGCTGGGATCTATTCCACCTGTCTGACCAAAGCCTATGCTGTTTCCACTAAACTCCGGCACTACTCTAAATACCAAATGATGTTGCTAAAATAAGATGAAGCCTGTCGAAGCTGGATAGTTACACGGGGATTCGTTGTGCCATTCTGTCTGCTTTGGCGGTGTGACTGGGCTTAGCTCCTGCTTTGGCGGTGTGACTGGGCTTAGCTCCAGACGAATGTTTCCCAGCACGCCTCATTATTACTGATGGCTTTCCCCCCTCCTTCCGCCCCCTGCCAGATATCTTGCCATCGTTCACCCCTTGAAACCACGGATGAACTATCAAACGGCCTCCTTCCTGATCGCTTTAGTCTGGGTGGTGTCCATCCTCATCGCCATCCCGTCGGCCTACTTCACCACGGAGACGGTCCTGTTCATCGTCAAAAGCCAGGAGAAGATCTTCTGCGGCCAGATCTGGCCGGTGGACCAGCAGCTCTACTACAGGTCCTACTTCCTGTTCATCTTCGGCGTGGAGTTCGTGGGCCCCGTGGTGACCATGGCCCTGTGCTACGCCAGGGTCTCCCGCGAGCTCTGGTTCAAGGCCGTGCCCGGCTTCCAGACCGAGCAGATCCGGAAGCGGCTGCGCTGCCGCCGGAAGACGGTGCTGGTGCTCGTGTGCGTCCTCACGGCGTACGTGCTGTGCTGGGCGCCCTTCTACGGCTTCACCATCGTGCGCGACTTCTTCCCCGCCGTGTTCGTCAAGGAGAAGCACTACCTCACCGCCTTCTACGTGGTCGAGTGCATCGCCATGAGCAACAGCATGATCAACACCGTGTGCTTCGTGACGGTCAAGAACAACACCATGAAGTACTTCAAGAAGATGATGCTGCGCCACTGGCGCCCCTCGCACCACGGGAGCAAGTCCAGCGCCGACCTGGACCTCAGAACCAGCGGCATGCCCGCCACGGAAGAGGTGGACTGCATCAGGCTGAAGTAGCCCGAGAGCGGAGAGCCCGGAAGCCGGAACTCCGCGCGTCATCCTCCTGGAGCCAAGTTCGCGACAACTGTGTGCCACCCCTCACCGCCCTCGGGGCTGGAGGCCGCCGTCCCGACAGGTGGTGGGACTCGAGGCGGGTCACGGCAGCGGCGAGGGACTGAACACCTGCGGTGTGCCGGCCGCCCCCCAGGAGATCGGACGGGCCCCCGGGAGCTGACGTTTCCCCGTTCCCTACTGTGGACAAAAAACTAATAACAAGACCAAATGGCAGAAGCTATTGGAATCAGCAGTCAGGGGCCTCCGATGGTTAGCGGCCCTCACTCTCCAGCTCCCTACCCGCGCCCTGTAGCTCATCAGTGCAGGACATCAGGAGCCTATGGAATAAGCCACGTAGACGGGACGGGAGAGGTTAAGGGTAAGTTCGTCGGAGTGTGGGGTTTATAGCTTCATGGGAAGACGGTTCATGCCACCCCACTGAACTTTCCTACTCAGCTCCTGCCTCCTCCCTAAAGATAGTCTCTGATTCTGGCCGCCAGGAAAAGTGTTCTCATCACCAAGCCATTGGTTATCTACAATGGTGTTATCTCAAAGGAAAGGACCAGAAAAATCTCTTTTCCACTGATGCTTGCAAGCTCCTCATTCTTTTGGGTGAAGACATGCAGTCCTGAAATGAGGAACACACCCAGTCCCTGAAACCGTGGTGTAAGGGATTTGAGGGGTTGTAAGGTCAGGGAGGAAGGGGACAGAGGAAGGGGTGGAGCTTGCACCTGGCTATGAACAGCATCCATGTGGCTAAGGTCTGGATCACTTTCTAGGACAAATCTCTTTGAGAACAAAGGAAATGAGCTCTACTTGGAGAGGAAAGACTTGATTTCAAGCCTTAATTCTAAGATTTATGTGACCTGGCTGCTTACTCTCTTTGCTTCTTGGTTTTGCTTCAGTGAAACAAGGATGATGAAAGCACCTGTAGTGTCTACCTTACAGGACTCTTGGGAGAACCCACGGAGGCCACTTATTAACTCTACCAGTGATCAAAATGAATAAGTGATATTAAACAGTTTGGATAAGGGAAACCCCATCACCATAACTCAATGTGAAGAAACACTCCCACTTTTTCATTCCTGTTTTTTGGGGCCAGAGACCCCTGAACTCTTCACAATGCAGCCTATCCCCTGGGGCAAAAAATAGGAACCTCTTGTCCTGGGTTAAAATTAGGAAGATTTAACCTCAGAATTTCAGTAACACCCACCCCTGCCCCCTCAGCCTCCTGAGAAGTGTTGATAGTCTTCCCTGCATGTTGTCAAACAGCCCAGCCCAGGGCTGCATAATGTTCATATTATTATACATCGGTAGTGATTGTATATATATGTCTTCAGTTCTTCCTTCGTCCTGTTGAAGCAGAGACTACAAATGGTACCTGGTTTGGGACTGACCCATCCATATTGCGATAACTCCTACTTTTCTCTAAAGAAAGGACTATTGGGTTGTTTGCTTACTTGTTTTTTAATTAATTGCTGGTTTGTTGACCCAAGAGTGAAGCTTCAACCAACATTTTCTTCAGTCACCACCCAGCACACTCACCTTCAGCTCAATGACTGTACCTCCGAAAATGCAAACTCACTTTAATATTAGCTTAAGCCAAATGGTTTGTAAATTCTGTGTTTACAAAAATTACACAATGCATTTTAAAGCCAAGCAACTAAGTATTTGGGGTTCTCTGCTTTTTTCACAACTATAACTGTGCTTGTATCCATTACCCCCATCCTGACTCTTCTCCTAATTAAAAGATTCTTTAAGAGTAGACTGGGCACCAGTTGTGTCTGACAAAAGCATTCAGATCTTTTTTTATCCTTTTTATACTAATACGTACCATCTTCCTTTAATTTAAATATATCTGTAGCAGCTTTTGTAAATATCAGTGTGTATTGTGATTTTCCAGTGAATAAGTGTTATGTTGTTATCCAATTAAATAATTAACATATGGAATCTTAACCACAGTGTTCAGATGTTTCCCCACTAATCTTTTATATATGTTAGTGTATTTAGATACAAGCAGTTAGTATGTTTAGATATAAACCTAAACGGTTGAACCCTGAAACAGAGAAGAAATTTGAAGGTGTATTTAGAATAGTGGCAGCTCATGCCAGCATCCAGCCTCCCCTTGGTTACATGCATACAAAAACTACTCTGTGCCTGTGTTACGCCTTCTTTTTCAAATCGTGTTGTTTGTGTAATGAATACTGCTGTTTACATGGGGACTCCCCATTCATCTAACTGGCATTAAAGTAATAAATAATTAATTGCATTTGTGTTTACTCTTCTCAAGACTAGTTGATGATAAGTTTTAAGATACTTTTAATGAGCTCAGCTATGTCAACATTTATACATCCTATCATATATTGAAAATCTAATCTCATTCAGCAAACCTGGTCCATTTCTTTGGCCAGAATAGGAGAAAAGATGACTTTGTGATGAAGCTATGAGAGGTTTTTGTTTCAGCCTCCAATATCCAAATAATTCTCAAAGTAAAAAAGTCAAAAGATGGTTTTGAGCTCTCAGGCGTAAAAACCAATTCCAGACTTATGAGGGAGAATATGACATGTGGGAGGTGATTAGAAAACTAAATGAGTTTTAAATGATGGCTTCGAAAAGTACCTCTTCAATTTAAATATTATTCATCCTTGGGCTCAAGAGGACTCATGTGAGGCTGGCTTGGGCCGGTGGGTGGGGTGGCACACGCGCGAGCGCACACACACACACACACACACACACACACACACACACACCCCAAAGCAGGAAATGGTCTTTTAAGGGCATATGAGTCAACTTACTCCTTGCTTAGGTGAAGAGATCTAAATTCCAAATGAAGAAAAGACTTGCTTAAGGACACACAGCAAACACTCAATGGATCCAAAACATTGCCCCAAGGTCTAACTCTGGTCCAGTGAACTACACTCAGTCACTATATTCCAGAGCCCAAAGGAGATGACCTTCTCTAAGAATGCTTAAAAGGCCATTGAAACAGGCTTCTGATTCCCTGGGAGAATCTTAAATTGCTCCCTTCCTCTAGCAAGTGAAGAGTGGATCCCATCCATGTGACTTTGTAATCCAGACCCCAAGATTCCAGAGAAACCAAAGAGAATTACACCAGGGTCCCTCTAGTGCTCTTGTGTTTCTTCCCATGAGAGGAACACACTGATTTGAAGGTACATGGAGCTATTTGGAAATGATACAAGAGCATGAGGGAACGGTGACCTTGACCCAGATAGTGGAAGAAGGGGTTTATATTCAAAGACAAAGCAAGTCTAGGGCCACCCAAGACAGAGTGTGCAATTTTCACCCAAGTCACTACCAACTGACCCTGAGCAGTGGTCATTCTTCATGCTTCCCAAGAACCCGATGCCCTCCAGTCACCAGGTCAGCCTCCCTCCTGAGGTAGGCCAACCAGGTGCACATGACCTTGTGGAGTTGCTTGTACTGCCTACTCCAGTACAGATGTTCAAAGAGCTCCAAATATCGGACCCTTTCTCCAAAAGAAAAAGTGGTATGAGAAAAAAAAAATGTGTGTAGCACTTTCTTAAGATAGAGCACTGGTGGCAGGCAAGGGATTCATTGGAACTTAGAACGAATAAGTAATCGCTGGACAGGGTAATAGGCAGGAGGCTTGCCTACTCCAAGGTCAGCCCTTGGAACAGAAGGCCACGTAGACATAGGGTCCTTTTATCCTTTTATTGCCTCTTCCTTTTTTTTTTTCCCTTTTACTGACTCTTATACTAAATTTCCACAGCTGAGTCACAGGCTGATATGAAAGAGGTCCTTCCCAGAATGCTGTTTAATTTTGTTTAATCTTGTTTAATCATGTTAATCCCAGCTGTGGATCCAGCACCGTCCTTTGGCTGAACTCTGCTTTAGGGATGGCCCTCGGTGTGCAAGCAAGGGTCTTCCACCCACTAACCCAGTGTCTCTGCTGGCTACCAGCAAGGAACAGCAGTGATGGAGGTGCAAGCCTGAATCCTGAGCTGACTCTTGAGATAATATATGACTAGGAGGCCCCGGGGTGGCTCAGTCAGTTAAGCATCTGCCTTTGGCTTGGGTCATGATCCCAGGACCCTGGGATGGAGCCCCACATCAAGTTCCCTGCTCAACAAAGAGCCTGCTTCTCCCTCTGCTTTTGCCCCTCCCCCTACTCGTGCTCTCTCTCTTTTTCTCTCTCTCCCAAATAAATAAATAAATGAAATCTTTAAAAAAATAAAAGAAAGAAAAAGAATATGTGACTAATTCTGTGTTGACATGGAGACATTGTAAACACGAAAATGAAAGGAATTTAGAAGACAGTTTCCCTCCAGCCATGAGGATCAGAAGGTTTGGGGTAGCGGTGTAGTTAGGCAGAGCCCTGGACTGTAGTGAATGGTGGGGAGAGGGCATCCCAGGCAAGGGGGCCAGGATGAACAACAATGTAGGAGACAGGAGATGAGATGGGATGCACATGAATGATGAATTGTTTGGTTGGTGCAAAATACGCCAAGTGTCTAAAGGCAGGACAGACTTGAGCAGTAGGCTGAGGAGCAGGATGAAGAAAGAGGCCAGGGAATGGGGATGGCCTGAAAGAGCCTGGGATGCACAATCATACAGGATCAAACGGTAATTTCTGCTTAACCATGTGCATTTAGAAGATACCTTACTCCTTACTCAGGCCTTAGTTCCTTGTGTATTAAATGGGAGTAATAATAGTACCTCCATCATAGGATTTTATATGGACTAAATATATATCTTAGAAAAATGCCTTGTATATCATAAGTAGTCAATAGATATTATCTATTATTTTTTTAATTATTGCTTGTAAAAACAGAATTTCTTCTAGATGAATCCAGAACATTTTGTCATGTATAATGGATATAATATTTTGTGGTTATCCCAAACCAGAGTATTTTTATTTTCTGTGATCTCAAGTCTCTAGTCATCTTGGACTCAGCCACACCAGGCCAGCTCAAATCACAGGATTTTTTCTTATAATGTGAGGATGTTCTTTCACTTTTAAGCCTGATCCAGGAAGTTCAATGACCTTTAGGAAGGAGACCAGATGTTGGGGAAGTCCTTTCTAGAGGAAGAAAAAAACAAAGACCACTCCTTCCAGTCCCTATGGGATTAAGAAAGAAAGAAAAAATGTTAATTGAACACCAGAGGCATTTGTCCTTGCTTTCTCCTTTCCGGGCTCAATCTAGGTGGTGGAATTAGGGATGCAACAGAAGCATCTAAGTCATGGGGAAGCCTAGGATGAAAAAGTAGGGAGACAACAATGGAATACTTCCCCAGGCTCTTCCTCAAGCACCTCTGAGCAGAGTCCTGCATATGACACAGAGATTGGGAACCGGCTGTGGAAGGGACCGCCATCTTGGTTACCACATTCTGTGAGATACTCTTGATACTCATCATTTAAAGATGGTTAAGT
>PITA01034602.1:0-11433 GCA_004023965.1 Spilogale gracilis | reverse complement strand
TTTGAAAGGCACGGTTTATTTCAAAGTCATCACACCTCCGTGTCACGTTTCCAACGGCACAGAAAGCTCCCGCGGACCCTTCACCGTTTGCCCTGGCATCTGCACCCGACCAGGAGCCCCCAAGGGCTTCCTCACAGGGGTGCGTCCCCCCGCCCACCCAGCCCTCGAGGGGAAGGACGGGCCCCTCCCCACAAGGCTGTCCCCCCTCGGGTCATCCTAGACAGCCCGCCACACCGCTGCCCCCTGAAGGAGGGCCACACTCTTGCTCCCCCCCCCAGAGTGACGACGGGGCTGGGGAGGAGGGCTGCTTTCCAATAAACTCGAGGCGCCCTCATCCATCCCCGGCCTGGCCCCTGCGGTTCGTGCGCCGCGCGTGTCGGAAGGGCAACCGGCCGGTCCCGGCTCGTCCGTGCAAGGGAACGAGTGCCCAGGCCGAGCTGCAGCTGCTCGGGGCTGCCCAGGGAGCCCCTCGTGCCCTCGCCCATGAGTCCTTCACCACGGCCTCAGGGCGGCCCGAGACAACCCAGGGGCTCAGCCCCCGGCGGGTGCGCCCGGAACCTGTCCCCGCTCCCTGCCGACCCGGGTATGGGGACGGACCTGCGGAGAGGGCGCCCGGGGCGGCAGGCTCAGCCAAGGTGCGGGGCGGGAAGCGCACGCAGCCTGCGGGGCCGGCTTGCAGGGGCGGCGGCGGCGAGCACCGGGCAGGGCGCGGAGCCCAGCACCGCCTCCCGGACGCCGCGGGCCTGCTCCGCTCTTGGGCGCGTCCGCGGAGAGGAACCGCGCGCACAGCTCGCTGCGGGGGTGGCCAGCGCGCCCCGAGGGCGGACCCGGAGAGCCGCCGGCCCGCCCGCCCCCGACTCCAACTCGCTCCACCGAGCTCAGGGCCGGGCGGCCGAGCCCCGGAGCAGGACGCGCGGCCCGGCAACCGGCGCCCGGCCCAGGACAAGGCTGAGCACCGGCGGACGGGCTCCGCGCAGGCGCGGGCCGGCGAGCGCTGAGTGCGTGAGGTCACGGCGCCCGGGCGGCCGTGCGCCGGCGCGGTGGGACGTCAACACGCGCGCGCAGGGACCGCGAAGGCGGGCGCAGGCGCAGTGCGAGGGAGGGGGACGCGGCGCAGGCGCGTTGGCCGCGCTCGCGATGGGCGGGGTGTGGACGGCGCTGCGATGGCCGCCCGCGGGTGTCCGAGCCGCGAAGCCCCGGGCCCCTCTCAGAGCCCGGCCTCCTGACGCCGCCAGTGGGCGGGGCCGCCCGGGCCGCCTCGGCCGCTGTCATGTACCCGCCGCCGCCGCCGCCGGCGCCGCACCGGGACTTCATCTCGGTGACGCTGAGCCTCGGCCAGAGCTACGACGGCAGCAAAAGCTGGCGGCGGCGCTCGTGCTGGAGGGTGAGCGTCCCGGCCGGGGTGGCCCTGGGCGCGGGGGAGCCGGCCTGCGGCCCGAGCTCTGCGGGCTGGGGCCGGCGCTCGAGTGCTCCCGGCGGCCTGGGGCTGCAGGCCGTGCGCCCCCCACGTCGGGGCGGATGCGGGGTCCCGCCGGGTGCGGGCGTCTGCGCGCTGCCCGTGCGGCGGCTCCCGCGGGGTGACCGGCCGTCCCGTCCGCGCCGGCAGCGGCTGGAGACGTGCCCAGTCGCGCGGCCGTCGCTCAGAAGCCGCCTTGCCCTTCCCTCCCTCAGAAATGGAAGCAGCTGTCGAGGTTGCAGCGGAACGCGATCCTCTTCCTGCTCACGTTTCTCATGCTCTGTGGCCTCCTGTCCTACGTCAGCGTGGCTGACCCGTGGGGAGGTATCAGCTCCCCGGCCGGCGGCGGTCTGTGTGTGTCCCTGGGGCGGAGGGCGGCCGTCCACTCTGAAGGCCAGGGCTAGAGCGCTCTGAGCTGTGGGGCCAGAACGCAGCGGCGCCTTTCCTGTCCGGCGGCCGCTTCCTCCGCGTCTGGTGTCAGGCCCGGCATCTCCACGCGCTCTGCCTGGCAGAGAAATGGAGGTCCTGGGGTCGCAGGCCCGGTGCAGACGCGGCCCGCGAACTTCCTCTCCTCGCCCGCGCGGCGGCGTGTCTGGGAAGGCTGCGGGCAGAGAAGCGTGGTGAATCTCTCGGTCGGGGCGCAGGACGGCTACGGAGCCGCTGCAGGGGGCTGAAGCCAGCGGCCTGCTCGCTGGCCGTTGTGGTCCCCGGAGGGGAAGAGGTTAAGGCCATTATTTGTGGGGTGTGGGTTGGGACTAAGGACCAGAACTCCCAGAGGCTTTGACAAAGGTTTGGTTCTCTCTGGCACCGTTGGATGCTTTTCGGCGACCTGCCCCAGGTCTCACCCTGTCCTTTCGTAAGGAGTCACGCCTGTCTAGACGGGCTCTGTGGCGCACTTGGAATCTCTCCGGGCGGTGAAGTCCGTTGGGGATGAAACCAATTCTCTTGTTTAGCTGTGAACGGCCGGTCGGCGGAGGAACGCAGGCTGAGACCAGCAGATCCGCCCGTCTTGCCGGCTCCTCGGGAAGCAGACGCTAATCCGCAGAACGTCCCGGGGGTTTTACCGCAGGTACTCTGGGTAAACTACCCGCGGGGTCGTCACCGGGGTCCCTCCCGCAGGCGTTTCACAACAGGGTGTGGCGTTTCGAGCAGACAGGGAAGGATGCCCTCTCTCCCGGTCTGTGTGATGTTGGAGCCTCATGCTCCTTGACCGTTGGGGCGGGAAAGAGGCATAGTCTTTCCTTGGTTCTTCTTGGACACCCGCGAGCGGGCCAGATCCCGTGTTTGCCGGTGAGCAGAACAGACCCGTCCCTCGTCTCGAGGAGCTGCGGGCTGGCTGGAGCAGGCAGGCGGTCCGTGGCATACATCCTGCCCTGAGAAGGGAGCACTCGTTGCCGGGAGGGACGAGGCTGGCGCCGGTCCCGCGACAGGGGAGCCGCCGTGAGACTCCGCTGGTTCTGGGTAGAGTCAGGAGAGCCGGGCTCGAGTTGGCACGGGGAGCTGGGCTTGCTCAGGGACTCGAAGCTTCAGCGTGTCCGGACCGGGCAGGGGGCCGGGGTCTGGCCGGGCCGTACGGGGCTGCCCTGGTGAGCAGCAGGAGGGCCACGCTTGAAACCGTCTCGTTGGGGAGCCGTGTGTTAGCAAGCGGCTGTTCTCCCTTGTAGCGCGGAGGGGCGTTTCTTTGACCTCCTCCGGCCGCTCTGTCGCACGCGGCCTCTGCTGTGACGGTAAGGAAACCAAAGCCCGCCTGATGTGTTTCCCTGCCGAGAGACACGTTTCCAGAGGCGCTCCGGGAGGTCCGTGATCCAGCCCCTCGCGCCCCGCCGGGGCCTGGACCCTGAGGGGTTGATGTGCGCATCTCGCCCGGTCTGGGCCCGGCCCGGGGAGGCTGCTTGGGCTTTCTCTCTTGCTCGGACTCGAGCACTGGTCCCCCAGACCTGGGTCAGGGTCGGGCTCTGTTTCGGCCAGACCCCGTTCTCCAGCCCTCCCAGCTCTGTGTCCTTTGCGAACGTCTTCACGGATTCTGTGGATACGGAGAAGCAGAGATTTTTTCCGCTTCCCCAGGGGCCCCCCTTCCCGTCCTCCGGAGGAGGCACCGCGTCCCGCCTTCTGTTGAGGACCGGTTGCTCCCGGGCCCCTGCGCTGCGTCCTTGGACCCGGCGCCCTGCACTTGCCACAGCGTCCCGAGGATGAAGTGCAGGAGTCCCGGGGCACAGGCCCACGACAGTGGCTCTCTGCGGCTCCGCCCACGGGGACGCTCTGTGACAGCCAGGAAGCATCCTGGAGCAGGAGTTTAACCCGCCGCCCGGGGCCGTGCCAGCCCGTCGGCACGGTCTCCGTCCCGGTTGGTCAGGGCCAGGAGATGGCGAGTCGGGACCTCTTGGGCAGGCCTGCGTGTTGCCATGAGAAACAAAAGGGATTTCCTCTGGGGCCGTGTGCTGCCAGCCGGTTCGCCTGCTCCGTGGGGGTTGGGCCTGATCGGGGGAGCGAGCCAGGGGGAAAAGGAACAGCAGCCCACACGCGCCGGGTGTCTCTTATTTTTATCCAGAAGCCTCAAAGGCATTTCCGACGGGGACCTCCCAACCTGCAGATTCGAGCCCCCAGTAAAGGCTCCGAGGACCGGAGGCAGGACGACAGCAAGCAGAGGGACGAGGCAGCGGGTGTCACTCGTCAGGAAGGACGCACACCGAGAACGGTGGTCAGGTACGAGGAGCGTCGGAGAGGAGGCCGGGTGCGCAGAGACGCCGAGGCCCGCGTGTCTGACGTTTTCTGGAAACCAAAGAGGAGGAGGATGAGCACCATGTCTACAGTACATCCGCCTTTCAGAGCGGGAGGGGTCCGGAGCGGGACCCTGGCGGGCGTGGTCTCCGCCTTCTCCTGCTCATCCTGCCTGGGGTGGAGGGCGGCAGGGGGCCGCGCCGGGTGGCTGGGACCTGGGGGCGTTGGCACCTCCACCCTGGGGCTGGCTGACGGCTCTTCCTTCTCTCCCTGAAGCTGGCGGGGAGCGGCGAGGGAGGCGCAGCCAGGCACCCAGCCCCCTTCGAGAAAGGCAGCGGCCCCCCCCAGGCCTTCCTCACAGGCCCCCAGGATTCAGAACCCAGCAGGTAGGACCCCACCTGCACCCTGTTGGGCCTCACCTGGACATCCTGACGGGGGGGCGTGTGCACACCCAGAGGAGGAGTGCCTGCCGTCCCTGCGAGTGCTGGTCGCCCTCTGACCCCCGGGCGGGCCGCACATCTCCTGAGAGCCTGGACGGGACCCGGGGCCCCTTGGCGGCCCGTCGCCGCAGCCGTGGGCCGCCCGTGTGGGCGAGAGGCTCGTTTCCCAGCCTGCATCTGTGCCACGGGCGGTTTTCGGGGAGAGGGGAACACCTGGGCACATGGAGACGCTGCCGCCCCTCTGCGTCTGCACCCAGCCCGAGGGGTCCCGGCAGGTCTGCGGGGTCCGACGTGGTGGCACCGGTGCCGGAGGGCCTTCTGGGCGCGGGGGCGTTGTAAGCCCCCTGCAGCGTGTCCGCTTCGGTTCTCACGGCGTCCTCCACCCGGCGGGCGCACCCCATTCCGCGCATCAGAGAACGGAGTGGGGCAGGTGACGGCCGAGGCCAGGGGCCTCGTGGAGCGGGGGCTCGCGCCAGGTCAGCGAGTCTGTGGGCCAGGCTGTGACCCTCTGGTCCTGACCGTTGCTGCCTCCGAAGGAAGGGGGACGAGGGAGCCCAGAGCCGGGATGCGCGGCCGGGCGTGTGGCGGGGACAGACGGCAGAGCCGCGGGTGTCAGCACGGATGGGCCTCAGACGACGCCGAGAGGACACGCGTGGTCGTCCACGCAGTAGCTCTGTCCCTCGTGCCCCGTCCTCCCAGGTGTGGAGAGCAGAAAGCTGGTGCCCCGCGTCCGTCGCGAGGGCAGCCCGGGAGGCTCTGTGGGGCCCGGGGGCCGTCTGCTCCCCGATCGTTCCTCCTTGAGAACGCCCAGGGCTGATGAGGCGCTCCTGTCAGGTCAGCAGCCGCCGGCACGCCCGGCGCTCCCGAGGCCGAAGGGCACGGTGCAGCCACCGGGCACTCGGCGCGCGTTCCCCGGGCCCCAGAGGGTCCTACCCGCCGGGCCCCTGGTAGAGACCACGCTGTCCCGTGCCGGCCCCTAGGCCTCGCCACCTTGGTAGCCGTGTCCCCCCTTTCCGCGAGGACCCGACCTTGGGCGCCGGCCACCGCTGCCCCTCCCCGCCCCCCGCCCCGTTCACCGTGGGGCCGCAGAGGGGCCCCGTGTGAACCCTGACCGGGCCCGGTGACCGGCTCTCTTCCTTCCAGCCTCCCCGAACGAGCGCCAGAGGGCCGTGGTCGACGCCTTCCGCCACGCGTGGGCCGGGTACCGCAAGTTCGCCTGGGGCCACGACGAGCTGAAGCCCGTGTCCAGGTCCTTCAGCGAGTGGTTCGGCCTGGGCCTGACGCTGGTTGACGCCCTGGACACCATGTGGATCTTGGGTCTGAAGGAAGGTATCTGCTCGTTCCCACCGCGCTCTCCCTTCTCGTGCGGGCGGTTGCTTTCCTCGTGGCATCAGGCGCCCAGGGGACGCTCGGGGCAGCCGCTGGGGACCTGGGCCGCGGCATCCGGGGCCCGCTCCAGCCGGTTCCTCTGTCCCAACCCAAAGGGGCTCTGGGGCGGGGGGGTGGCACGCGATCCGACAGGCTGTCGGCACCCCGGGTCCGTCCCTCGCGTCCTCCTCGTGCCACGCAGATCGGGCGGCCCGGGGATCGCGCGGCGTCGCGCATTTCCAGAGTGGTGTTTTGAAGTCCGTTCTACGTTGTCTGAGGAGGCCCGAGAGTCTCGCTGGATTTCTCACGCGGTCCTCTGTACCGTGACCGTCCGCCGCCGACGGTCCGTGCTCACGAGCACACGTGAAGACACGAGGGCTCCTGCCCTCGCTGCCGGAGCCGACGTGGCGAGCCTGCGGGAGAAAGAGACACGAGAATGCACAGAGCCCCGAGCGAGAGGGCGCGGGGGCGTGCCAGGACCCCTGATCTGCTCCCCTCCCCACGCTGTCTCGTGTCCCAGAGTTTGAAGAGGCCCGGAAGTGGGTGTCTAAGAAGCTGCGGTTTCAGAAAGACGTGGACGTCAACCTGTTCGAGAGCACGATCCGCATCCTGGGCGGGCTTCTGAGCGCCTACCACCTGTCCGGGGACGACCTCTTTCTGAGGAAGGCTGTGAGTGTCCTGGCGCCCGCGGGGAGGGCGGTCCCGAGCGGGCGTGAGCGTGGGGGCGGTTGTCGCGCGGCTCCCGGGATGCGGGGAGGGCTGAGAGCGGTGGGGGTCGGGGGGCGTGTCTGTTGCCAGTCCTCCCTCTCCGGTCCCTCTGGGCCTGCGTGCGCACGCGGGCGTGAGCTCGCGGGGACATTCTCTCGGAGCCCCCCGGGGCCGGCTCGGTTTGGTCCGCGTGACTGGACGGAAACGGGGGACGGCTCAGCGCCGGGGCACAGGCGAGGCCGCCGTGCGACAGGGAAGCGTGATTCCTCGCTGTGCTTGTTCCAGGAGGATTTTGGGAACCGGCTCATGCCTGCGTTCCAGACGCCCTCCAAGATCCCGTACTCCGACGTGAACATCGGCACCGGGGCCGCCCACCCGCCCCGCTGGACCTCGGACAGCACGGTGGCCGAGGTCACGAGCATCCAGCTGGAGTTCCGGGAGCTCTCGCGCCTCACAGGCGATAAGAAGTTTCGGGTACGGCGGGGACCGGTGTCCAGGCCGGGTGGTGCGAGGTGCGAGGAAGGGAGCCTTGCCGGGTGGGGCTTTTCCGGCCCGCTTGCCCGTTGGCCGTGGTCATCAGCGAGTCCCCGGCCCCGTGTGGCGGGGCCGTGCTCCTCGTGGGGGAGCGTCGGGACTCGGCGCAGCCCGCCGGCGCGCTCTCGTTTTAAAAAAACGGAGCCGTGAGTCACGCGGAATCGTTGGTCTTCACGTGTCCGTGGCACCACCGCATCCCCACCCCCCAGCCCCCGTGCGTGTGCGGGTAGGGGCGCGCTCGGTTTGGAACGTCCCGCGTGGGTGAGGTCCTGCGGCTTGGGCCGCCCGCGTCCGGCGTGGTGGCCGCAGGGCACGTATTCACGCGCGTGGAAGGCACCCACAGGGCACCTCTGTGTCGGGGCGCACATTCCCCGTGACCCTCCCCCCCGACCGGCGGTCTCCGACGTATGAGCGGAGTGCATGCCGTCTAGGCGCTGGCCGGCCCTGCGTGTCGGGGTTGTCTCCGACGGGGGGGCCGGGGGGGGCGTGTCCTGAGAAGTGTCTCCGCGTGTGTGCCGGCCCCACGGGTGTCCCGGGGAGACAGGCGCGTGCGGCGCCCTCCCTGCCCGCCCACGCTGTGCCGGCCGTCCTGTCGTCTGCTCCTTGTCCAGCGGCTCGGCTCGCGTCGTCCTGCTCCTCGGGCGTGTGCCAGACGCCTGCCCGATGCCGGGTCCCCGGTGACCAGAGAGGACTCCGTGGTTCCGTGTGGTCACCGAATGTGTGCGGAGCCCGGGAATGGAGATGCGGGGTGCCGCCTGGGCCGGCAGTGAGCTTGGAGGAGCGCCCCCCCAACATCCGGGGGGATGAGCCCGGGCGTGGGAGCCCACGTGCCTGCCCTCCCTCCGGCCAGCCACGCCTTGGCAGGGGGTCGTGGGGAGCAGGGCCGCGTGCTGGGGAACGGACCGGGTCCCCGGGGGCCGGGGCCCGTCGCAGAAGCCCTGTCTGGGGCAGCTGGGCTGAGGGACGCCGCGGGTAGGACGCAGGCCCACTCTCTCCTCCAGGGGCAGCGGATCCTCCCCTCGCTCACGCGCCCTCTCGCCTCGTCTGTCCCAGGAGGCCGCGGAGGAGGTGACGAGGCGCGTGCACTCGCTGTCTGGGAAGAAGGACGGGCTGGTGCCCATGTTCATCAACACTCACAGCGGCCTCTTCACGCACATGGGCGTGTTCACCTTGGGCGCCAGGGCCGACAGCTACTACGAGTACCTGCTGAAGCAGTGGGTCCAGGGCGGAAAGAAGGAGACCCAGTGAGGCCGGTTGCTGCGGTGCGGGGGCGGGGTCCCCGCGGCTCCCCCGTCCCGGGTTCTCGGTCAGGCCCGGAGTCGGGCCCCCCCTCCGCGGGGAGCGTGTCTCCTCCCAGCGCAGCCTCTGTGCCCAAGGGGAGGGGACCTGGCCGGTCCCTGAGACCGACGGCTCTCTCAGCGCCAGGCAGGGCCCGGCATCTGGGCTTGCCCGACGGGCCCCCGGCTCCCCGGCCGAGCGCTCGCCCTCGGGGCTGCCGAGGCCACCGTGCGCCCGCGCTCCCTAGCAGAAGGCGGCCGGGGACACCTGGGCCTCCCACGCTGACCGCCGGACGCGTGGAGCGCGCTTTTCCCGGAGGCGGTGTGGCAGGCGGAATCGCTGTGGGGAGGGAACTGGAAAGCCCCGAAGGCTCGAGTGGGGCTGACCACCACCCAGAACCCCTGGGGCTGCGGGCAGAGACCGGGGCGTCACGCTGGGGAGCCCGTGGCGACGGAGGGGACCTGGGGCTCCGCAGAGGCTGGTCTCGGGCGGTCCCTTGGGGCTGGTTGAGAGGAACACCCCTGCTCAGGGGAGCAAAGGGTGCAGCCCTCCGCAGCCCGGCTGCTGACGGCCGCGAGCCTCCAGCCCCGGGCTGCCCTGTCACCACCCCGGATGGCGCCGGGCCTCTGGGCCACGAGCGCATGCGCTGCAGCTCCCGGCCGGGCGGCCGCTCTGGGGTGCCGGGGGCCACGCGTCCGCCCGGCCTTTGCTGACGGGGCCTGCCGCTCTGCCCAGGTTACTGGAAGACTACCTCGAAGCCGTCGAGGGCATCAAGAGGCACCTGCTGCGCAGATCTGAGCCCGGGAAGCTCACCTTTGTGGGGGAGCTCGCCCACGGCCGCTTCAGCGCCAAGATGGTGAGCGTGTGCAGGAGTGAGTCTGGGGGGTTCGGGGGGCGGGGGGTGCTTCAGCCACCCTCCCCCCGCTCCCAGCCCCCCACCCCCCACCCCCCGCATCTGTGTGTCCTGAGCCCGGATGGGTTGGTGAGTCAGGACGTTGCAGAGAGCTGTGGAGTTGTGGCCGCGCGTGTGCGGCTGGGCCGTGTGGCCTGGGCTGTCCCCGCGAGGACGACTGACGGCATGGGGAGCCGAGGGGGAGCTGAGGTCTGCGTTGGACCCCTGGCCGCTCCCCCAGGGTCCCAGCCCCTCTCCCCTCTGCCCTGGGCCCAGCTCCTGGTCTCCTGCCGCCGGCACTCTGCTCCCCCGTCGCTGTTGGTGGGGTCGGGCCGGGGCAGGGCATGGGGGAGACCCGGGTCAGCCTCTGCCCCCCGGGTGGGGGTGTCCTCCCACCAGCCCCTCCCCTACTCACGGCGAGCCCCGCCACGTGCCGGGCCCGGAGCGCTTGCCCTAGTGGACCCTGAGGCGTCCCCGCTCGGGCTCGTCGACTCCTCGGGACGCGGGAGGCCCGAGGCAGCGCCCACCCCGGAGCCGCCGCGCGCACGCACACACGCACCCCGCCCCCCGTCCCGTGCGGCCACAGACTCCGCCGTGGTGAGGACACGCTCTGATTTCAGGACCACCTGGTGTGCTTCCTGCCAGGGACGCTGGCTCTGGGCGCCCACCACGGCCTGCCCGCTGACCACATGGAGCTGGCCCGGGCGCTCATGGACACCTGCTACCAGATGAACCGGCAGATGGAGACGGGGCTGAGCCCCGAAATCGTGCACTTTAACCTGTACCCCCAGAACGACCACAAGGACGTGCAGGTCAAGGTGAGGCGGGGCCGGGCCCTGGGCGCGGGGGCGCAGGGGCGCCGTGGGGGCCTCGCGTGAGCTGAGCCCGTGTCCCCCCGCCCCCAGCCGGCCGACAGGCACAACCTGCTGCGGCCCGAGACGGTGGAGAGTCTCTTCTACCTGCACCGCCTCACGGGGGAGCGCCAGTACCAGGACTGGGGCTGGGAGATCCTGCAGAGCTTCAACACGTACACGCGGGTGAGCTGCCCGCTCGGCGGCCCGGCGCCGCGGGGAGGGGAGGGGCAGGCTCGCCGCGGGGCCGGGACGTCCCTGGATCCCGTCCCGAGGGTCCGTCCTCTCGGGGAAGGCCCCTGCCGTGGCCCCGCGTGCCCAGGGCGCCGCCGTGCTCCGGGCCCTCTCGTCCTGCCGTCGGGGCCGTGGCTCCGGGAAGGAAGGCCGCGCCCTGTCCAGGGCCCACCACCCACCCTGGCAGAGCCGGAAGCTGACCTCTGCCCCGTGGCGTGCGAGGCCGTGGTGCCGCGGGGAGGCTTGGAGAGGGGGCCGTCCGGCCGCCGGGCCCATATCCCGGGGGCTGAGCCCCGTGTGGGGAGCCGGCTGTGGGCACAGCCGTGACGCCGCCGTCTCGGCTCGTGCAGGTCCCCTCGGGCGGCTACTCCTCCATCAGCAACGTCCGGGACCCCCTCAACCCCCAGCCCAGGGACAAGATGGAGAGCTTCTTTCTGGGGGAGACGCTCAAGTACCTGTATCTGCTCTTCTCCGACGACCCGGAGCTGCTCAGCCTGGACGCCTACGTGTTCAACACCGAGGCCCACCCCCTGCCCGTCTGGGCCCCGCCTCGGGGGCCCTGAGCGTCCCGTGGGCCCAGCCCAGGCGTCTCGCAGCTCTTGGGTCGGTGGGGGCCTGTCGGCAGACCCCCGGTTTGGGTCCGTCCGGTGTCCTTGGTCCTTGGCCCTTGTAGCGTCCGGTCGGCCGGCTGCCCGTGGTCCGGGCCTGGCCTCATGCGGGCGCCAGGGGTCCCCGGGCCTCGGCCTCTCAGGGCCCCTCGGGTGGGCGGGGCCGCCTCGGGGGCGGTCCATGTGAGCCTCTCCCGACGAGCGTGCGGTCAGGTCGGCCCCGCGCATCACGGTGGCCCCGTCCACGAGGGGAGCCTCCTGCTTCTCTGGGAAACTGGAATCATGACTCGGTCCCTGGCACCTGACCGTCTTCCTGTCAGCCGCTGCCCGGGCTTGGCGGTGGCCC
>PITA01034601.1:0-11455 GCA_004023965.1 Spilogale gracilis | reverse complement strand
TGCCCTCCACTATTATTCAATCCTCCAAATTAGTAGTCATTAGTAGTCCTTGCCCTGTGAGTGGCTTTCTTCAGACAGTCCCAAGACTTGCTAAATCTATTTCTTTTTTTTTTTTTAAGATTTTATTTATTTGACAGAGAGAAACACAGTGAGAGAGGGAACACAAGCAGGGGGAGTGAGAGAGGGAGAAGCAGGCTTCTGGCCGAGCAGGGAGCCCCATGTGGGACTCGATCCCGGGTCTCTGGGATCATGACCTGAGCCGAACGCAGTCGCTTAACCAACTGAACCACCCAGGCGCCCCTAAATCTATTTCTTTAATAGCTGTTCAAGTCATACTCTTCCATTTTCTCACTACTGCCTCAGTGAGAGCCTTTATCTGAGCAAGAGCAGTAAGTACTGTTCTCCCTTTTACTACTTCAAACCTCTGTAATTCTAGTGTTTGCACAAGGAGGACGTTCTCTTTCTAAAAGGCAAATCTGATCTATAAACATTGGTTTAAACCTGCTAACTAGCTTCCCTTTATTTTATAGACTAAAATCTTGGTTCATTAACATAATATCTGATGTGCTTTGTAATCTCACCACCTTCACAAGACTCTGGCTTCCCCTTCAGGCACCACTTCCCTTCACAGTACAACCTTTGGACAGTGCGTTCTTTGGATCATTCTCTTAGTTTCATGACTGTGTCTTACCTACCGATCTAGAAAACAGACTCTATGTTAAAAGGAATCGTGGAGTAAACTCCCTTTCTGTAGGTGTGGATTGACTGAAGTGCATGTCAGGGAAGGAGAAGGAAGGGCAGAGCATGTATTATTTCTCATCTGCTTACTGCTGCCTCTCATCAAGATTGGCCTGACTAGCCTGACTCTGAAATATGAATAACTTCAGAGATGTCCCAGGCACCCTCCAAGCTACGACCATTAGAGCAGAGATGTGGATAGCCTCCATTCCTCAGAAACAGAAGTGTGTCTTAACTTCTAGATCCTTCTCTTCATGTTTGTTGCCAAATCAGCTTTCTAGAATTTAAAACAAAGGTGGACCTTTTGGGGCAGTACAGGGATATCTTGACACTGTCATCTGAGAGACATCTGTAGAGGAAAATGTTGAGATTTCTGAATACTTCATCAACTAGACATGTTGTCACATGTTAGGTAGTAGTTCACCACTGGCCTCCCCAGGAGAGAGAACACAGTAAACTGGTTTCCTTCTGAATTTATAAAATAAGTGTGCGGCTTTGGTGGTTTATTGCATGTTGTACGCTACATTGGTTTGAAAGGTAAAAATAATAATATTGAAACTATCTCCCCTCTTTCTTCTGGCCTGGATTTATATTGAATAATATATATTTTTGTTTGTACTTGTAAATCTTCATTTTAATTTTTTGAGACTTCTTAGGGAATATTCTCCATTAATTAGAACTCTCAAATAATCAGAACCTTAATTTTGACATAAAAAAAAAAAAAAACAATCTTAGGCACCTGGGTGGCTCGTAGGTTGAGGCCTCTGCCTTCGACTCAGGTCATGATCTCAGGGTCCTGGGATGGAGACCTGTGTGGGGCTCTCTGCTCAGCAGGGAGCCTGTTTCCTCTGCTCTCTCTGCCTGCCTCTCTGCCTACTTGTGATCTTTCTCTGTGAAATAAATAAATAAAATCTTTAAAAAAAAATCTTACTGTGAGAGGTGTGGTAAAAAACATATCACAAATAAAATGCTGCTTGACTGCCTTCGTTTTCCCTTCTAATTCAGGCAAATTACCTGGAATGCCCACCTCTGTGAAGTTAGACAGTGAAAATGGGTCAAAATTGTTATTCAGAAGCAACACTGTGATTCCTAATCAACTAAATATTCTGTAGACTCAATGTCCTTATTACTAAAACTGCTAGGGGAGAAATAAACATTTTTAGAAAAACTTCCAACAATATTTTCTTAAGGCCTTCATCTGTGTTTATGTAGCACTTTATAGAAATATTTATGTAGCGCTATATACCTACTTTTATTGCAGCACACATTATATGCCATTATAGTACTTTGTCTATTTGTCTGTCTGCCCTTGAAATTTAGTGCTTTGAAGTCAGGAGACCATTACTCTTTGTGTCCTCGTCAACTGGCACAAATTCTGTGAGAATCATAGTAAATATTTAATTGATACCTATTTAAGCAAAGGGAACTCCAAGCAAAAAAGAACTTTTAATAATTCTGAGTCCCAGAGAAAATTTGCTACACTTGAATTCTCTGTTCCTTACCGAGGTTTTAGAAGCTAACATATATAGCCATTACTTTGTTAATTACATTATTTGAGATATGTAAATCTGACACAAGTTTTGAAGTTCATCAAGAAAATATTATGGAAATTTGTTTTCTTTCTTATTATATAAGTATACATATAATATTTTCAATTTTACCTCTGTCTGCGAAGCCTAAAATACAGGAAAGGTTTTCTGACCTCTGTTCTATAAAATACTTTGTAAGTTTAAGAGACAATTAGTCTGTAAACTTTCCCTTCTGACACCAACATGGCCACTGAAATCTTGAATTCTGCTTCTCATCTATATTTCTGTCTGACCCTCCTTTTGTATCCTATCTGACTTGGCATAGGGCTGAATGCATAATGGATACTTAGTAAAAAATGTTTGATTTATTTCTCTAGCTGCTCAGTTTTAGGAAAACACTTTGCCTTATCCCATTAGAATTTTAATTAATGGAATCCTAAAAATGCAATGTAAGCACAAATATTTATAATGAGGATTGGTTTAAATGATTGGGCAGGACTATGAAGGATATGCTCAGAAATAAACACTGGAATCTTCAGAGGGACTTAATTTTCTGCCAGACATTAGAAGTTGGTGAAATCTGTGAAGGACTAGAGGTGATAACTCAGACAGCCTAAGATTCCTCTAAATTAACACATCAGGCCAGCTGGGCGGGTTTTTGCTTAATTCTAGTTTGATCATTTCAAATGAAACATCACCAGTGATATCAATCATACAAATATTTTTTAAAGTCTCAAAATCAGGTAAAATACATAGCAAAAGAATTGCATTGTGTAAAATAAAACTCAGAGTTAATGTGTTGATTAGTTCAGGTTAGCATTTTAGTGAAACTTCTCTTTTTTTTTTCCCTTTTGGTTCCTGGGACATCCTTGCTAATTTTCACTCGTTAAAAGACGGCATTTTCCATTGCCTGGATAAGGCGGATTGTATTGTAAATCCTGCTTAAATTTAGTTTGAATAAACCAGTCAAGAATTTAACCTCTGTTTGACAGACTAATTGGCTGGGGGTTTAAAAACCATCAGTTATGTAATAAAACTGTATGCAATCAATTAGGGTGAACTGATTATGTTCAGGCGGCTTCATTTCTGAAGAATCTTGTTAACGCGAGAGAGCTCTCTGAGTTCCTAGCCTAACCCTTAGGAAGCAAGTCCGCCTTCTGTATAAGCATGAGGTTTTCAATTCCCCGCCAATTTCACAGGGCTTTTAGGTAATGGGCTGCATTTTACCGAAGGGAGCAATGTCAAGTGCAAGCGAGAGAATGGTTCTGACATATTATCGTTTCCTTAGTGAATCACAAATGAGCTATTAACGTCTGCTTCCCTCTCTGGATGCCCCAGCAGAGGGACGGGTGCAGGAAATTAGGAGTCTCAGGTGGGGGCAAACGTAGCCCCTCATAGGCTGGCTGTCCTATGGTACCAGAAAGTTGCACATCTGATTCAGAGGCAGCAATCCAGAGGAGTTAGAGAATAAGAACCCTGATGTGATCCTTAATAATGATGTGGACACTGGGAATCTGGACAAGAGAGAGAATGTTCAGAGAAAGGGGGAGAAGGAGATGGGGTCTCATGACACTTTTCAGCAGAGGGGAGAATTAAGTTTTAGCTATTGATGACATTAAAATGTTCTCTCCGGAGGCACCTGGGTGGCTCAGTTGGTTGTGTGTCCGGCTCTTCATTTTGGCTCAGGTAGTGATCTTAGCATTGCGAGACTGAGTCCCGCGTCGGGCACCTCACTCAGGACAGAGTCTGCTTGATCTCTCTCTCTCCTCTACCCGCTTTCTCTAAAGTAAGTTAATAAATAAAATCTTCTTTTAAAAATTGTGCTCTCTATTTATCGAAAGAGTTTTGATATTTTAAACTCTCACTCATAGTTTTTATTCTGTTTCCATTCTAGAATTGCTTTCCCCAGAATCTTGCAACTGAAGGATTTTGTTCGGTTATCACAACTTGTGTTATATTTAGTTTCTGCTATGCACTAATATCTCAGAAACACTAGGTAATTTCATTGTTTGAATTAAAGTACAGCTTCTTGTGAGTGAATACTTGATAGCAAACCAACACCAAGTGCTCTTAAAACATCTTCAGCTAATATTTCCTATGCAGATCTTTAGGTTGATTACTCATGCAGTTAGTTAAAATTGTATGCATATACATATTTATATACATATATATGTATATGCCTCCTGAGGACAAAAGCCAAGTCTGTCCTATCTGTGACTACTCCTAGGATAATAGTTCTTACCAAAAATTCGTTGCCCTAATGAATGTGGTTCTGATCTTTCTAGCAGCTCCAATAGCACAGAGGCCATTTTATAGTTCTGATAGACATAAAAAGAATAAAATAAGTAGTTCAGGGGAATTACAGATCTTCTGACAAATTACATAGTACTATTTCAGAAGATTTATAGTTTGAATGCAACATTGTGTTATGGTTTCCAATGTTTGATATAAAAGTACTTCTACAAAACCCTTTATGGGAAAATGGTGCTATTTCCTAATTGGAAAGCTAGCTGCTTTATATTAAGCATGTACTACCTTATAACAGTTGAGAAAGATATTTTTTAATAAAGTCATTCTAGCATTCTTAGATTGAAAGCGTCAGCCTGGAGCACCAAGTGCTGGTGAGGATGTGGGCAAATGGACTGTCACACACTGTTGGTAGGAGCAAAGTCACAGAGGTACTCTGCAAAAGAGATGGGCAGTTTTGATAAAGTTATGCATTTACTTAACATAGTTCATAGCAGTGCCACTTCTGGCCCCTTATCCTAGAGAAGTGAAAGTTGATGTTCACACTAAATCCTAGAGACAAATGCTCAAAACAGCTTGATTTGTAGTGGTCAAAAGCTAGAAACAACCCAGTGTCCTCCAACCGTGGCATGGAGAAACAGGCCATGGTATAGCCATACAGTGGACTCCGACGCAGAAGTAAAATAGAACAAACTATTGATATGTATTAATATTAATACATGTAAGATAGATAATTCTCGAAGACCTGTGGGAGTGAGCGATGCCATATGAAAAGGTTACATATTGTATTATTTTTCAATATGTAAGGTTACATATTGTATCATATTTCAACTATATGATATTCTGGAAAAGAGAAAATTATAAATCCAATGAAAATGTCAGTCAGTGGTTGCCAGAGGTCTGAGTATGGTGAGAATACACAGGTGTAGCCCAGGGCGTTTGGGGGCATGAAGGAATTGTTTTGTATCTTGCTTGTGGATATGTTATTGAACTCCACGTAAATGAGCACCAGAAGAAAAAAAGCCACCATATGATAATTTAAAAAGTAAAATAAGAAAATCTCTCAGCCTGTAAGATTTTAGGTAATTGTTTAACCAACTGAGACTGACTTACAGTCAAGTGGTAAATTCTCAGGCACAATACAACTAGAGACTGTGGGTTTTGAAAACCATAGGCTGATTTTCTGAAAGGTGGAAAGATATAGTCACCTTTAGTATAATTTTTAAGTTTTTATTAATTTTTTTAAGGTTTTACTTATTTGAGAGAGAAAGTGAAGAGAGATCATGAGCAGGCGGAGGTATAGAGGGAAAAGCAGTCTCCTTGCTAAACAGGGAGCCTGATGTGGAACTCGATCCCAGAACCCTGAGATCATGACCTGAGCCAAAGGCATATGCTTAACTGACTGAACCATCCAGGTGCCCTATAGTATAATTTTTAAAATTAAACTCTGTGCCCAATGTGGGGTTTGAACTCATAACCTTGAGATAGAGAGTTGCATGCTCTACTCACTGAGCCATCCAGGTGCCCCTAGAATAATTTTTTTCAAGAAAACATAAAATACTATTGTCAAAAAGGAAACTCGCCCATAATCATTCAAAATCTGAAGCAGAGTTGTGGAATCCTGCTTGAACCCATCACTTTGTTGCCCGGTTATGTAGATTTCCCCCTCTGGTGTTTATTCTGGCATTAATTAATATAACAGAATTTGAAAGAAAGGTTAGAAATGTATTATGTTAGACATAGCCTTGCTTTAAGGGACATGCATATTGATATGCCAGGAAAACTTGGGCAATTTTCTCACTGCTGAGATTTTCTTTTTTTTCACCCAGTCTGGAGTCCAATGGAAACCACATATTTATTAAATGATTGATGTTTGTGCTCCTTAAGAACCATGGGAATTACCATCCTAGATCACATCATTAGTCTGCCTAGTCTAACATCTTGCTTCTGGCTTAGGTAATTATCTGATGCTTTTGAGGGACATTTAAATCTTCCTTATAAAACATTGACCATTGTTTCAAATAGTGTTGATTCTCATTGCCGAGATGTAGATGAGAAAGCTGGGCTAGAGAGAAACAATATAATACAACTAAGTGTTTTTGTATTTTTAAAAGCTAACTTTATTTTGACCATTTGATGATACTGCTGAGATCCCAAATAACAGGAATGTTGTGATACACTTGATCTAATTCTCAAGCATTTGATTTTCTACTCTGTGATGGGGCTGCAGAAAGTACTAGATACAAATTCTATCTCATCCAATGGATTTTATACATTCAAAGTCCTATATTTTATAAGAAGAAAAGCAAATAAGCTACTCTATGTTTGTAATATGATTGTTCGATGCTTTATGTTCTATGGTCTCAGAACATCTTCCCAAACTCTTCCCAGGAGTAATTGAACTGATTAAGTCTTTAGTTACTTTTTACCATTTTCTCTCTGCTATATTGATTCCTTAAGAATGAAACAGCTTAATTGGCGAATCTAATTTGATCCTTTTCTGCCTTCCTCTCTCCTAGGTAGATGTTAACTGTAGAGGCATTGTTTTAGGGCCAGCAGCAACTTATTTAGTATCTACAACTTCCTAATGAAGGTTTTTGTTGTTGTTGTTGTTGTTGTTGTTGTTGTTTTTAAATGAATGCCATCTGAGAGAAACTCTTCTGCAAACAGCCCTGTGTTGGAATATAGGCATTATACTCACTGAGGCTATTTGTCGTTGTTGTTTATAAGCAGAGTTCTAACTGAGGTCAAGAACTTGGTAAGAAGGCAACTATAGTACATGAGCAGTAAGCAACCTAAGGACCAGGTATGTAGAGAATCTTTCTACGGTAGTGGTAGTAACTTCTCCACTGAGATAACTTTGGCCTCCAGGGGACGTCTGGCAAATCTGGAGACATCTTTGGTTGTGACAATATGAGTCTGGGAGAAGGGTACTTACTGGCATTTAGTGGACAGAAAACAGGGATGTTGCTAAATGTCCTATGGTGTGCAAGACAGACTGTACAACAGAGAATTGATCCAGTCCAATATGTCAATAGTGCCAAGGATGAGTAACCCCCCTCCATAAAATGAAGAAAATGTGTTTCTGGCATTGAGCACAGTGTCCTGAACATGGTAGGTACAGAATACGCCTTGAGGTGATTTTCACAAGGGACTTCTCAAATCAGACTCAGGGCATAGGGGGAGAGTATTATTGTAATCAAGCAAATTGCAAAGCAATGTTAATCTAATACAAACATCATGATATGCATTACAATTATTTTGCAGCATGTTTGATTAGGCGCACATGGAACACAGCTCATTAAGAGGACTATTACCAGTATCGTATTTTAACTTGTGTGAGTAAGCATTATTTCCTCTCCTCTCTACTACAGGTTAGTTTGCAAGGATGAGTCATCAGTTCTTCCTTATCTATCCTATCAGAGGCATACAGTTTCTGAGATCCACATCCTACTAGCTGGGGTTCCCTGGTTCCCAGAACAGTTCTCAAGGGCTGCCTTTCTCTATTTTGTCTCCAATCTTCTAGTTTGTTGATTCGCTGTGTAACTGTTTGATCTTTAAATTTGAAGGATTTTGAAGCAGAAAAATCCCGTTGATTTCTCTCTCTCTCTCTCTCTCTCTCTCTCTGACTTCTAGATTTTGAAAATAAACTCTTTATAAAGAGACAGTCAATAGTCGGATATCTGGACCAGAAAATGATTTAAAGAAATAATTAGCTGTCCAGGAGAGGGTACATAGAGGACAGGATGGGGTTTCTCAGTCCTTGGTTTGGGGTTAAAGAAAACCACTCTCAGGACATTTGGGCAGATTTGTGTTTAGTCAGAGGGCTTTCATGAATCTTTCTGTGCAGCTCCTGAGAGCTAGCCTTCTAAAATTTTCCACCCCATGCCTTCTTTTTCCAGAGATCAATAATGCATCTGTGGGCTTGTGTATAAACCAGCAACCATTCCTGGCTACCTTGGTGTCTGCCCATCCCTGCAAAATTCTTAAAGCAGGACTGGCTTTAGATCAGCCTTCGGAATGCTAAGGGTTTGCAGACTAGAAAGACCCCTTTCTAAAAATCATAGAACTGCTTGAAACTTGGCGCTTATAATTCCTTTACTTGAAGATAGATTTTTAAATCCACTGGAGAGTTTAAAAGTTCAAACTTGTAAATGGAAACTGGGAATGCTAGCTTATTAAAACAAGTTTTCATCAGAATTCAAATAAGGATAGCAGATTCTTTCTTCTTCTGTAGGAATAGAAGATATTTTTGGGAACCCAAAAGTAGGAGAGGTTGTTTTTCCAAGAACCAAAAGGCCATCAAAAGGAAACTTTCCCTCTTTCACAATTTCACTTTGGGCTTGTGCCATTTTCCTTCTACTCTTCACATCCAGATGTACAGCAGATACAAGATAGTAAAGCTAGAAAGAGAAGGAATTAAGATTTCCATTCTAGGGTTCACTATTACATAATAGACTCTTTTTTTTTTACTCTTATGCATATTATAGTGTCTACAAAACCTAAGAATTTATAATTAGTATTTCCCAGAGATTATTTAAACCAATGATTTTAAATGACCATCAGTTATCAATTTCACAGCCTCAGGGAAAAATTTCTTGAGTATCAATTTCTGAGACTCAGGTAATGCAATATTGGTTCAAGCTGAAGAATTATAGAAATGAACCCTAAAAATAAGTGCAATGGGTAAAAGTTATTCTTGATCACCAATAATGTAATAGATTATAAACTTCAAGATTTCATTTTATATCCTTTTTTTGGCTGGTTTGTCTTTATGTTTCAGAAATAATGGTATTAAATGCTATAGAGAAAGGTTAGAGGGTTGAGACTGAGGCTACATTAAAAAGAGCAGTTAAAACCTTTAATTTATGCTTGAGAATAACAAGATATGAAAGGATTACGTGAAAATCCTTTGTTCATTAGATAATGTTTATTTAACAAGAAATGAGTGTTTTCAATGAGATTAAACTGAGGATTTTATTGGATAGACTTTAAGAAGTAAGGTCTCTGTTCTTTAAACCCTGCTGATTTAAAGAAATATTACTAAATACTTTTAAGTCCATTTTTATTCAGTTCTGTCTACTTGCCATTGGTATATAGACTTAGAGCCTTAAATCATATTCTTTTATTATTCATTTTCTGTTTTAAAGTTTTGGCAAGATTATTTTCTTTGTGCTTGTTGTTATTTGAAGGCCCCAGCAGAATTCCAATTCTTATGTAGTTGATGCTATTGGACGAACCCATGATGTCATTGTCAGTGGGGAAGCTGTAGCTGGAAATCTCTTGAGTCAACAACGTAGCTCTGCAGCTGCATCGAATCTTCTATGGGTCTAAAGTGAGGCAACTGTACCTCCTATTTGCTCGGGACAACCCAAGTCCATACTTGCTGTCCCAGCATCATCGAAATACAGCCCCTCTCAAAGGGTCTTGGTCTAAACAATTAAGTTACATGGCCACTCCAAACTTAGAAGGCAATATGGAGAGTGGTAATGGTTCAAGGAGTTATTATTTTTTATTTTATTTTAGAGTTAGTGTGTAGCTTATAAAAAGAGCAGTAAAATTAGATCATCCAGGGTGAAACAGAATGTGGCAGCATTCTGGAAGGGCCAAGAAAGGAAATATTTGTAGACATTATCAACTAGTAAGCCAAAACAGGGGGGAGGAGAAAGAAAAATTAAGTATTGTAACAGCAGCGCTATTAATTATTGGGACAAAGCCAGGTGGTGTGGTGGTGCTAGTGGAGGAAGGGATGCATAGTAACCAGCACTCAATACTTCTTGCAGAAACACAACAAAGTGCTTGCGCAGCAAAAGAGTGGAATATAGAGGTCAAAGACATGAGTTTTGGAACAGACTTTCCTCAAGTTACTGAAAAATGGAAAAGATACTTAAGCCATACATGCCTCATTTTCCTCATCTGTAAAACGGGAGTAAGAGTAGTAGCTATGCGGTAGAGTCATCACCAGGATTGCATGAGCTAATGCTTAGAAAGCACTTAAAGCAGTGTTTTGTCACCTCATAAGCACTTAATCCACGTAGTCTGCTATTACCATTGGTGTTGTTACTGTTTCATTGAGGAAAGGAAGTAATGGCTATACCATTGCTTTCCAATACCTGAAATGAAACTGCACGTACGTCTCCTGGAAGCAGTGTCACCCGGGGAAGAGCTCTGCAAACACATGGGCTCGGTGGCATCCCTATCTCTATCACTTACTTGTTCGGCAGATTTCTGAACTTCTCTTTAGTTTCTCTACATCTTTAGATGAAGATAAAAATAACATGGACTTCCTAGGTTACACTTGCTACAATTCTTGTAAAACTACTCCATGTAGTCTCAGGGATGTGCTGCGTGCTTCAGTGTTAGAAGCCATTCTATTGGAACCACCCTAATAAATTTGCATATATGAGAAGGAATAAGTAAGCTATTGACTTTGGGTCTCTTAAATCTAATCATTTCTTAAGTAAGTAGGTATGAGTGCGTCGTTCCTCTTGAAGTATGGAGGGGCTGCTCGAAAGTGGGCATGTTGGGGGCGTGTGTGAAATGCCTTGGAAGAAAGGGTAGTTGATATGGTAGTTTTGTCATTTGGGAGAGATAATGAGTTTAGGGTCTGTTAACACATGAATCGATTTGCTCTTTCTCCCTTTCATGCTCTCTGTCTCTTTTTGTCTTTTTTTTTTTTTTTATTGTTACTAAAATTTTTTTTTCCCAGTGTTTCAAGATTCATTCCCCATTCCCCACACCCAGTGCTCCACGCTTTAGGTGTCCCCAGTACCCACCACCAGGCTCTCCCATCCCTCCACCCCCTCCCTCCAAGTCCCTCAGTTTGTTTCTGTGTTCAAAGTCTCTGTTGTTTCGTTTCCCGCCCTGGATTACCCTAGTTCCCATTTGCTTTCCTTCTGCCACTGTCCTCCAGTTTGCCCCTCATGCACCGCAAGTAAGTG
>PITA01034600.1:0-11436 GCA_004023965.1 Spilogale gracilis | reverse complement strand
GCCAAGGTGCCCATCAACAGATGAATGGATAAAGAAGATGTGGTATATATATACAATGGAATACTATGCCTCCATCAGAAAGGATGAATATCCAACTTTTGTAGCAACATGGACTGGACTGGAAGAGATTATGCTGAGTGAAATAAGCCAAGAAGAGAAAGTCAAGTATCGCATGGTTTCACTTACTTGCGGTGCATGAAGAGTAAACTGGAGGACAGTGGGAGAAGGAAAGTAAATGGGAACTAGGGTAATCTAGGGAGGGAAATGAAACAAGAGAGACTTTGGACACAGAAACAAACTGAGGGACTTGGAGGGAGGGGGGTGGAGGGATGGGAGAGCCTGGTGGTGGGTACTGGGGCCACCTAAAGCGTGGAGCACTAGGTGTGGGGAATGGGGAATTAATCTTGGAACACTGGGGAAAAAAATTTTAGTAACAATAAAAAATAAATAAAAAAATAAAAGAGAATAAACATCACCTTGAAAAAAAAAAAACAAAAAAGCCCACTAAACACTTTACACAATAAAAGAAACAAAAAAAAAAGATAAAGAGAAGGGATAAAGCTACAAAGTAAAAACAAACAAAAAACACAAAAACTAAAACCAAAAACAAGAAACCTTATTCCTACATGGGGAGGAATTAAACATTACGTGGATATGGACATAATCAATAGAAGAGAGCTCAAAAATTAATGGACCCCTAGTAATTAAAATAACTATTGATCAGATTTACTTGGTATTTGTCCTTTCTTCATCTTTTCAGGTTTTTTTTTTTAAGATTTTATTTATTTATTTGACAGAGAGATCTCAAGTAGGCAGAAAGGCAGGCAGAGAGAGAGCAGGAAGCAGGCTCCTGCAGAGCAGAGATTCTGACGTGGGCCTCGATCCCAGGACCCTGAGTTCATGACCAGAGCCGAAGGCAGAGGCTTTAACTCACTGAGCCACCCAGATGCCCATCTTTTCAGTTTTTAAATATATTTTCTAGTTTAAAAACTGTATCCAAGATTCAGACTGCAGCCATGTTCTCATAAGAGCAAAATCTCGATTCTGGGGACAACCAACATGGCCATTTTATGCATCTTGACTAAGTCAGATAGCACACAGCATTCTCAGTTGAGTTGAGTCTCAAGAGAGTTGAAACTTTTGAGTTGATGATATTAGAGTGATTTACATATAGGCAATCTGGTTTCTTTGCTTAAAAAGGACCACCGTCTCCTCTGGGTCTTAATGTTTATTTCTGAGCAATTAAAAAATAATCTATATCCTTTGGGGTTTCATTTCCTCTGCCCAGGAATGCTGTTCAACAGCTTATTTTGTAAAGTTGATAGCAAGCTTTAAGGATTATTTGTAGACCGAGGAGCTTTAGGGAATTATTTTGTCTGTAGCTGAAAACGCTTTCTTCTACTTCAGTCCCTAATTTCCTTCATAGCTCCCAATGCCCTCTAACCATCTGGGCCTGTCCCTGTTTCTTAGAGATAGCTCTAATTGTGTTCCTAATTAAAACAGTTCTGGTCTCCTGGTGTCCAGCCATGCTGCATAATTGATTAGAGGCTGCTACTTTATTAATCAAACATCATTTTCACCTGGTCTTCCCCTAATTTAATTAAGCCAATAGCATCATCAGTGAGTTGGGCATTGGCTAGATAAGTGGGGGGAGGACCAAGATCTGGAAGAACTGGATAAGTCTGTCTTCTGGGAAATCAACATATGTTGGGGACTGATCATGTGACCAGTCTACCAGTTTTTTTAGTTTTTCCCTATTTTTCTGTTTTTTGCTTTCCTCACTTAAGGTCAGTCTTCTTATTGAGGTTGTGAGTAGGCAAATTTAGTTCAGTGAAGATGACTTTGTTGTCAGACGCATAGAAGTCATATATCTAGCACATAGTCTATAGTACAGATGAGTGTAACTTCAACAGAGCATGTATGATGTGTTAAAAAAGAGGTAGAAACTCTAGGAAGGATTGTGCCAATGTGCAGTAATCTGGGAAAATTGAAGAACAGGAAGCAGAATTTGTAAGTTCAGTCTGAAAAAACAGAATTTGACAGGCACAGTAGTAGGTGGATGTATTTTAATTTAGATTTAGAGAATATCATGTTAAATACTTGCGTATGGAGACAAGTATATTCACGTGACCTATCCCTTGTGCTAGAAGGCCATTATCAATGGTGAACATATCAGTGATATAGTGTAAAGGGAAACCATAGCCATATTTTAAGACATAGGTGAAAATATTTATTGAGGCAATGGTTTAGTCTAGGTCCTTGCTGCTTAGTGTGGCATCAACTGGAAGTTCATCAGCAAGGCAAAAATCTTAGGTGCTACACTGGACCTGCTGAATAAGACTGACATCAACAGTGTGATCCCAATGAATGTTAAAATTCAATAAACACTGGTTTAAAGGATCTGGTGGCTAATCAAGTTCTATTTAGCTCCACTGTATCTGACAAATGCTCAAAGAGTATTTTTAATTCAATGTAAATATACACTTGAACACTTATAAATCCTAGGAACAAGTCTGTGGTGATGGAGTGGGGGTGCTTGGGTGTGTGGTGTGTGTACGTATGTGGGACTTTGTTTTAGGCTAACTCCAGCTGTGGGTGGTGTGAGAAGTTGGGTGAGAGGAACTAGACACAGAGTGGAGGGTTCTCAAAATTGAGTAAGCAGCAGGATTGCCTTGAGGGTTGTTAAAACCCACGTTTCTAAGCCCCACCTCAGTATTTCTGATTCAGTAGGTCCAAGGTGAGGCCCTAAACCTCACATTTCTATCAAGTTGCCATGCAAGGCTGATGTTGTTAGTGCAGGGACAAATGACAAGGACCACTGTTTTACCGAAAAAGACTTTTTGTGTCATATAAAATAGTCCTCCAGTCTTTCTAGCTTTTTTAATTTTTTGCTTTCCTTACTTAAGGTCAGTCCTTTCTTGAGGTTATGAACAGGCAAAGTTAGTTCATGAAGATGCTTTTGCTGTCAGATGCATAGAAGTCACATCTAGCGCATATTCTAGGTACAGATTAGTGTGATATCTAATTACAGGAATAAACACCAAAATACTATGGGAATTAAGGCCCATCAAGTCACCAAACTGTAGTGTAGGTAGAAAAGCTGAACACAGTGCAGTGGTGTCCAGAAGATAAGAGCTGACTAATTCACCAGAGAAATGCCTGGAAAGGACCTACACAGGCAGGAAACAGACTGGGGCACAAGGAAGAAGGGAAGCACTAGTAGATGATAAAGAACCTGGATCAGGAAAGGAGAAAAAATTCTCATACTTATTTTCCAACAGATCTTTACTCTATGCCTCACCATCTGCCTTCATTATGACCCTGAATGAAATGGCAAATCATAGTGTCCTTATATTATATGTCTGGATATTGCAGGCATTAAAAAGATATGAACCTTGGAACAGCCCAATGGGGCTTGGATCCTGGATCTGCTGTTTCCTGATGATGAGAACATTAATAAGCTATTAAATCTTCAGTGTGCTTTTTCTCTGATCTGTAATGGACAATAGCAACACTTATAATATAAAGCTCTTATAAAATTAATTGAACTTAATACATGAAGAATACAATAGTTACTACATGATACTGTATGTTCAATAAATGCTAGGTATTACCATTATTACATATACACACATATATTTACATGTGTAAGGATATGTAGATACACACATATGTCCATACACATACACTGTCACTGACAGTTTCTACAAAAATATATAATATTCATTCACTTTCAGAATTTTACAGAGTATTGTAGTTATGTCAATTGATATATATTTACATATTATATAACTCATTTTCATTAAAAGAATGTCACAAAATAGGGAATTAGTTTTAAAAGATTCTATAAGGGGGCACCTGAGTGGCTCAGTGGGTTAAGGCCTCTGCCTTCAGCTCAGGTCATGATCCCAGGGTCCTGGGCTCTCTGCTTGGTAGACAGCCTGCTTCCTCCTCTCTCTCTCTGCCTGCCTCTCTGCCTACTTGTGATCTCTCTCTCCCTGTCAAATAAATAAAATATTTAAAATATAAAATAAAAGATTCTATAAGGAGCTTACTTTTAGAAGTTGGTAATAATTATTTAAGCATAAGGTAATACCAATTAAGCAGGTAGTTGACCAATTGAGTTTTTATTAACCTCAAGATTAGATAAAAAAATTAATGAAGTTTTAATCATCTCTGAGAAAGCATTGTAAAAAAAAGAAAGCTCAAGATTAGTCAGGAAGACTGATAAACTTTAGAGTCTTTCCTCTGCAGACTATATTGGCCAACAAACCCTTAGAGCTATCAAGTTCAAAGAGTCTCCTACCTAGTCATCAAATCACCCGATTACTCTCCTTGGACATAAGGTCAAATTCATGTTTGCAGACAGGGATGCAAGGAATAGCTCAACACATATTACTAGGACACCACTTCTGATGTCTCCATACCCAGAAGGGAAGATGACCACTGAACTCCATCTGACAGTGTCGGTGAGGCAGGGGCAAGGTTTAACTTCTTACATCATTTCTGGGCCTAAATTCAAAATTGGTTTGGCAACTGAGCTGAAAGTGAGTGGGCAGTAATGGGAAGTCGAAAATGCAGAGGCAAGGGGAATAAGGTGGGAGGTGATAAACCCAATGTTGAATACATTAAATTATTGAATATGACAAATAAACAAAACCCAATTTAGGTAATAGGAAGGTAGAGTCAATAGATATTGTTCTCTGAAAATCACAAAGGGCAACCTTTGTGGAAGGTTGTGGAAGGAATGTAGAGATTCCACATCCATTCATCAATACCCCTCTTCAGGATGTACATGAAAGATTGTTTTAAACTCTCATGTAGATGAATGAAAAACTGCTCATCACTTCTAGGTGCCTACCTAGAAGTTTTCTTTTTCTTTTTTTTTTTTTAAAGATTTTATTTGGCAGAGAGAAACATAGCCAGAGAGGGAACACAAGCAGGGGGAGTGAGAGAGGGAGAACAGGCCTCCTGCCGAGCAGGAAGCCTAATATGGGACTGGATCCCAGGTCTCCAGGATCATGACCTGAGCCGAAGGCAGTCGCTTAACCAACTGAGCCACCCAGGCACCCCTACCTAGAAGTTTTCTTAAAAATGCGTAGAGATATGGAGGTAGAAAATTATACAGTTTTGAAGGAAACACCATTTGACCACTGAATAATGTAGGTGAACAATAAGGGAGAATGGTAGAAGGAAAATGGAAGCAGGTTTCATCCTGATCCTGACCTGCCCTCATTGGATTGGTTCCCCAGTCTCTGATGAGCCACCAACAGTTTCTGCTTCTAGGAGTGGCATGGTCACAAAGGGTGTTCCACTTTTCCTCAGATTCTCCTGGGGAGACTTTTCCTGAGGACTATCTTCCATTAGAATAAGAATCCAGAAAGGAAAAAGAAGAGACACAATGGGAATGAATACTAGTTATCCTTATAAGATGAAAGGATATAGTCACCTTTGTTTTTCCCTTCCTTTTCCTCTCTTCACATAGCATCAAGCACATATCTCTGAGAAAATTAAATTGTACAAGACCCTACAAAATAGGGTGTCCTTATACCTCCTTTCCAGAAACAACAGTTGATGTCACAGAACAGTCTCTCATCTACATTGCCAATTTATACACATAGATGATATAAGTGAAGAGTTATATTTGTTTCAAATGTGTTAGATCCTATAAACAGACAAGTTTTTCACTCTAGTCTCAAGGTCAAGAATAAAGTCATTTCCCTTATGCTATCTAATCTCTTTTCCTTGCCACTGAACTCCTTTCTGCCTCCCTGACAACAGCTCCTCAGACTATCTTGGCTAACACATTTCCTGGGCTAAAAATAACACTCAGTTGTTAATTATCTGTTTATTGAGGTTGGAATGAATTTAACTAGTCTACGATGCAGACAGGAAAGCTATGTGTTTTGGAAACAGCAGAGCCCACACATTAACTGACCGACCAGCACTTTCTGCTCCAGCGTGTAGGACAACAGAGGGGAGAACGTAACATAAACAGCACATAAAAGAGCCAGAGGAGAAAATAGTTTCACATGCCTCTGCCAGCCTTTGTCATCACTCGCTAAAGCAGAGAATAATAAGTAGAAAGTGTCTGTTCAAAGGGAATTATTCCTTGGTATCATTTCCCATTCTTTCTCTCTCCCTCTTCTCATTGTCACCCATGCTTGTTTGCCTGCAAAGTTCCTCCTATGCTTGCCTGCCTCCCCATCCCACCTGCCCTATCTCTAACCTCGTCCTCAAACTCTCACAATGATTGTTAACTCATGGGCTTCCCTCTCTGTGTTTTAAAATCAACCTAAGTTATGTTCATAAAAGTGAGAGATACGTTGTGTTGTCTCCCTCATCATTTTCAGCATTTCCACTTGCCGTGAACACCAGCGGTGCTGGTCCACATCCTGGTCTGAGCAGCCTTGTGATAACTCCCTGAGTTAATGCACATCCAGTCTGTAGGGAGAAATCATGAAGCATGTGTGAAGAATGACTTGAAAATAAGGAATAAGCTATTGTGAATGAGGAAATAGGTCATTGAAAACATAGACCTGTAACCATTGATAGTTCTTCAAAGGAACTCAACCTGCAACCCACAGGATATGAGAGCAAATGAGAATTTTACTAAGTTTTCTACCCCAAGGTACTGCTATCCTTGTGAATATTGAAAATTTTTGTCTGTAAACTAGATCTTCATTCGATTGCTAAACTCTGTTAAAATATATTTGCTTTATTGTATTGGTTCTTAGGGCTACCATTACAAAGTACCATATAAACCAGGTGGCTTAAAACAATAGCATTTATCATCTCATAGTCTGGAAGTTTAAAGTCCAAAATCAAGGGGCTGAGAAGGCTGTGCTCTCTCTAAGACTCGGGGTAGAATCCTTCCTTGTCTTTCTTATCATCTAGTAGTAACTGGCAATCCTTTGTATTCCTTGTCTTGCAGCTGGATTATTCTAGTCTCTGTCTCTCTCATCACATGGCTGCATGCTTCATCTCACATCCTCTTGTCTGTTCTTAAAACGATGCCAGTCCAATTGGAGTAAGCATCTATCCTACTCTAATATGAGGTCATCTTACTAATTTCATCTGCTATAACTCTTTTCCCAAATATGATCAGAATCTGAGGTACTTGGGGTTAGGACCCTAACATATCTTTTGGGGGGACATAATCTAATTTAGTCCCCTCAAATTTCCAGTTACTCATTTTCTAGGAGTTGTCTAGTATATAGCTTTTGGTTCTATAGTTTACATAAAAATTTATCTTTTTAAGTGCTCCAAATACATTTCAACTCGATGTTCAATTTGCCTCCCTCTCCTGACTCTGTTTTTTGATTTCCTTATTTCCTCACCAGGATTGATGATGAAGGACAACAAGTAAGAAGACATAAAGAAGAGTAAGCTATCAGTAACACTACGATGTGAGGGGAGTCAACATGTAGGCAGCCAGCTATCCATATGAGACAAATTTAGGATTGTCTGTAAAACAATTTCTGTATGTAAAACCATCTTCTATATCAATGTACTACTATAATTAAATTTTCTTCCTAAGGGCTTTCTGGATATGTGTGCATTTTTAACTGGCCTAAGTATATACACCAGTGTTACCTAGTTGAAATAGGTTTTTACACAATGGAATGAAAATAAACAAAAAAAACAAAAGCCAAGCTTTTGGTGGCTAAAAATGAGAGGCATGAGATGTTGATTTGGGTCAGTACTATACGCCTAGTGAGCAACTCTAAGAACAAAGGGAGAAATATATAGATGCTGATGATCTGAGAGAAGACATCTGAGATCAGGCATATAATAGAACTCTCCAACATAGACTACCTAGAATTTTGCCTGGCTTGATCATATTCTATAAGGTTAAATTACCAGTAGATTTTTTCTATTGGAAAATTACCACTTGAAAATCACAGAGATATAGATAACTCAATGAATTCATAATTAATTATTTTGGGCTATCACATTGCTTATCCACCTGCATGAAAATATTGTGTAGTGACACAGCCCTTACCTACATGAGACATGAACCCCTCTCCTCCCACTCCTGGCCTAACTTAAGATCTAGGGAGTTCCTAGCATAAAAAAAACTATGTTTTTAATTCCAGTTCCTTCTGACCATATGTGACTCAACTATCCAAGTACAATAACAAGAAAACAAATCTCCTAAATTTAAAAAAGGGGGGGCAATATTTGAACAAACACCATCAAAAGATATACTGATGACAAATATAGATGTGAAAGATGTTCAACTTCTTTTGTCATTAGAGAAGTACAATTAAAACCACAATGAGTTATCATTACACAGCTATTAGAATGGCTAAAATAAAAAAGACTAACCATGATATGGGTTGGTAGGAATATGGAGAAACCGGAACTTTCATACATTGCTCATCAAAATATAACCATTTTGGAAAACAGCTTGCAATTAAAAAAAAAAATAAATGGAACTTACATTTACCATAGGTTGAACTCATTCCAGCCTAAAGCATTTATGCAAAAGAAAAGAAGGCATATGTCCATAGAAAGACTTGCATACAAATGTCATAGTACTTTTGTTTGTAGTAGCCAAAACCAAGAACAATTCAAATTTCCATCAACTAGTGAATGGATAAACAAAACATGGCATGACCATACTATGGAAGAACACTCAGCAATAAAAAGGAACTATGGATGTGTACACACAATTCAATCTCAAGATAAGGATGCTGAATGAAAAGTTGGAGGGAAAGGAAAGTGCATACTGTTTAATTCCATGTGTATAAACTCTAGAAAATGCGAACCAATCTATGGTGACAGAAAGTTGATCAGCAGGTGCCTGAGAAGGGGCAAAAGGGTGCAGAGAAAATTGATAAAAGGCAACTTGTGGGGGTGATAGACAAGTTCCCCATTGTAATTGTGTTGATGTTTTCACAGGTATACCTATATTATAAAAACTTGTCAAAGCACTCACTTCAAGAATGTGCAGTTTATTGTCTGTTAATATCACCTTAGGCAAGTTGTTTAAAAATGTCTGTCGCTATTTTGCTGGTGCCACAAGCACATTCAGAATGTTCCACCTCCTCTCTGTGACCAGTACTATCAAGCCGGCTTCTTTTGTCTTCGTCTTCTTGGTTCATTTCAATACCACTCCTTAATTCATGAGATCATGAGATACTATCATAACATCAGATGTCATTATTTCAGGCCTAAACTAGGAAAATTTGTCTGTTTTCTGCCCATGGCTCTTAGAGTTCTCCTCACCTATGCACCATGCTGCTGAGAGTATCCTCACAAAATGCGAATTTAACTGTGTCTCCTTCTCCTTTTAAGTCTGTGCGCTTCTTTCATGGACTCCAGGAAACAGCCCTACGTTTGTACAAAGCCTGAAAGGGCCTTAGCTCCTTTATCATGAACCCCTCTCTCCTTTCCTCCACTCTTTCCCCTCAGCTTGCATAGTTCTTCTTCAGACACACAAACCATTCGTGCTCTGACCATGTCTAGATCTTTCCAGTGACCGTAGGCTTGCAGATGCTGACACTTTTGTCTGGAATTATGCATCCTGCATTTCCTCATAGTGAATCCCTGTAGCTCTTCCAACGCAGCCTCTAACTCTCCTGGCCACTCCTATAGGTGACTGTTCTTTTTTTTCATTCAGTACTGATATTGTACCTTGAACATACATTTACAGTTGCATTTAACTCCCCTTCTCTCTTGCATTTTAATTACGGCTTGTAGTGAGCTGTTTGAGAAGGGTCTGTCATGTTTTATCATGTGATCCCTTGCACCAGTACCTGGCTGTGATATGTCAATGAATATTTACTCAATTGAATTAAACGATGAACATGGGGTGCCTGGGTGGCTCAGTTGTTTGAGTGACTGCCTTTGGCTCAGGTCATGATCCTGGAGACCCAGGATCAAGCCCCACATCGGGCTCCCTGCTCAGCAGGAAGCCTGCTTCTCCCTCTCTCACTCCCCCTGCTTGTGTTCCTCTCTGGCTGTGTTTCTCTCTGTCAAATAAATAAAATCTTAAACAAAAACAAAAACAAAAACAAAAAAACAAAAAATGATGAACATGGTTCAAGTCTTATAGGTCCATTTAATCAGGCACTAACCACTCTTTAAGTTCCAATGAAAGGCCTTGCCTAAGTCCTTGACCTCAACATTAAGGAGAAGGATGCTTTTACTCTTGTGTTTATTTCCAAGAATAACAAAATTAGCAGCTTCTCCTTTTTTTTCTTAGAGATTTTATTTAATTATTTGACAGAGAGAAACACAGCTAGAGAGGGAACACAAGCAGGGGGAGTGAGAGAGGGAGAAGCAGGCTTCCCACTGAGCAGGGAGCCGGATGTGAGGCTCAATCCCAGGACCTTGATTAACGACTGAGCCACCCACCCCTCCATCTTAATGTAACATGAACTAGTCCAGGCAGCTTCCTAGGGGATCCACTGTGTTGCCTGATCATAGGGTGAGAAGCTTGCTTCAATCCAGAGTAGATGTCAATGCTTAGGAGCTACTGAAGATCAGATTTTTCTTGGAAAATACCTATTTACAAGGAGCCTAGAGGCTCCTGCAGAGTATTTCAAATAGCTGTCAAGAAAATTCATTTCAGAGAAATGTAGCTCCATTCTATGAGAATCAATGGAAGAGGGACATGATCTGAAGGTAGGAAACATGGTCTTCAATATTCTTCAGTGTTCTTTTGATACTCCTTTAAAAGAGGATAAAAATGATATTTTCCCCCATCTTGCTCTTTTGAGTAATCAGAGATAATCAGATATCTGCTGAAGAATGTTAAAAACAAGATAAACCAATCTCAAGAAAACTGTTTCCTTGAATATAAAACTATTGATGATGCATAAAAATTGGGAAGAAAATACCAATTTTGAACTCTTGCATAAGAAAACATTAAAGTTGAAAATGCATAAAAATGGATTCCAAATCTTTTCCAAATCACTTTTAGTTTCTATACAGCAGATAGGTAGTGTTCATTATTCATATAAAACGAAACACTTTAAAAGTAATTTTAGCTAAAATACTGGGTGCCTGGGTGGCTCAGTGGGTTAAAGCCTCTGCTTTCATCTCAGGTCATGATCTCAGGGTCCTGGGATCGAGGCCCGCATCAGGCTCTCTGTTCGGCAGGGAGCCTGCTTCCTCCTCTCTCTCTGCCTGCCTCTCTGCCTACTTGTGATCTCTGTCTCTGTCAAATAAATAAATAAAATCTTTAAAAAAAAAGTAATTTTAAAGTTTTGTCTCTTATGAAGTTAAGAACACGTATTAGACAGCACATATTGATAGGTTAAATCGAATTGCACTTCGACTTCTCAATTGTTATCAGTTCCAAAAGGTAAATACATCCCCAAATCCCATTTCATCAATTTATAAGCTTCCATAACATAGTCTGTGCATAGGGATTGTCTCTCAAAGATTTTCAGCACTTATCTTTTTTAAAATAACTATAGTCCC
>PITA01034598.1:0-11441 GCA_004023965.1 Spilogale gracilis | reverse complement strand
TCATCCATAAATACAATGTGGACGCCATGAGAGCAGGAACTTTGTTTTAGATCCTATTGTACTTCCAACAGCTAGGGAGTTTGGCCCAAAAAAGACACTCAGTAAATGTTGGTTGGAGAATTAAATTAGCCCAAGGAACCCACATTTTGGAAAAGTTCTGACACATGAGATCCTTTATATTCTATTTGTGCTGAGGAAAAGAGAAAGATTAATTCTACAAAAGCAAGTTAAAGTTGTCCAATTAAACCTGGCAAAGGACCTCTGGCTTGTGACTACTCGAGTGAGAAATGGCTTGTTTACGTGATGTGTCTCCCTCTTTCAAATCACCCTGACATCTGTCCTTGTAGGAACAAAGCTACAAGAGCCCAAAGTACCACCTAGTGGATAAAGGGCACAGCATGAGCAAAGACACAGACATGAAAAAGTGGTCTAAAAGCTGCTTTAATGGAAACAGAGTAGATAAAAGAGAATAAATTGTGGCAAGAACATGCAACAACTTGAATGCCAGGCTATAGATTATACAGTCCATGGAACATGTTTCATTTTTTAAAGCTCAATAGAATAAATCACTAAAAATTGATTGAGTGATCTTGATGAGTTTTGTTCTAAAGAGAACATAATAAAGATACTCTTCTTGCCTGTAGGGACTACTAGTGAAAGAATTAAACACCTTAGATGTTTTCAATTTTCTATACTAGCTATATTGAGGTAAAATTTTATATAATAAAGTTTATCTACTGTTGGGACACCCGGCTGACTCAGTCAGAGGAACATGTGACTCTTGATGTCAGGGTCATGAGTTTGAGGGCCATGTTGGGTATAGAGATTACTTAAATAAATAAATAAATTTAAAAACAAATTTACCTATTGTAAAATTATTACCCTCCAATTAAATGATCGTAGTAAATTTAGAAACATAAGCAAACATCACAACCACAGATTGAAAAAGTTCCTTTGTTCTTAGTTTGTTGAGCATTTTTAATCATGAGTGTGTATTAGATTTTGTCAAATGCTTTTTCTCTATCTGTTGAGGTGATCAAGGGCTGTTTGTCCTTTATATTTTAGGTTTATCTCCAGGTCTTAAAACAACTTTGCATTCTTGGATAAATCCTACTCTATCTCAATTTTATATATTGCTGGATTCATTTTGCTACAATAGTATTAATGATCATTCATTTGTATTTATGAAGGTTATTTTGGTCTGTAGTTTTCTGTCTTTGTTTGACTTTGGTATCAGGGTATTTAATTTTAACACTCACAATATGTATTACACATAAAATGAACTTTACTTTTTATAAGATTTTGTGAAGGACTGCTATGATTTCTGTATATTTTAGCCAAAATTCACCAGGCTTGTCTGTGTAGGAAAATTTTTAATTACTAATACCATTTCTTTATTTGTTGTAGATCTACTCCAGTTTTCTATTTCTTCCTGAGTCAGTTTTGGCAATTTGTGACTTTCTAGGAATACATTTATCTCATCTAAGTTTTCTAAGTTACTGTCATACAGTTTTTCATAATATTCCCTTATAATCCATCTTAGTTTCTGGAGGGTAAGTAGCCATATCCTCCATTTCATTCCTGATTCCATTCCTGATTCTTCTCTCTTTTTATCCTTGTCAGTCTACATAAAGGTTTGTGAATTTTCTTAATCATTAAAAAAAAATGGTTCTACTGATTCTCTCTATTGATTTTTATTTTTTATTTCATGGGCTTCCGCTCTCATACTTATTATTTAGATTTGTCTATTTATTTGGAGTTTGCTTGCTTTTCTTTTCCTAATTTCCTAAAGTGAAAGCTTAGGTTATTGATTTGAAGGCTTTGGTCTTTTACACCAATATTTAAAACTAAATTTCCCTCTAAGAACTACTTTAGTTGCATCTCTTACATTTTGTTTTTTTAAAAAAATATTTTATTTATTTGACAGAGAAACACAGCTAGAGAGGGAACACAAGCAGTGGGAGTGAGAGAAGGAGATGCAGGCTTCCAGCTAAGTGGAGAGCCCAATGCTAGGACTCTGGGATCATGACCTGAGCAGAAGGCAGACACTTATAGACTGAGCCACCCAAATGCCCCAAATTTTAGTATGTTATACTTTAGTTTCATTCAGTTAAAATATTTTCTAATTTTCATTGTGATTTCTTCTTTGAACTGTGGATTATTTAGAAATGCATTCTGAAAATTTCCTAATAATTGGGAATTTTCCAGATTTCTTTCTGTCGTTGATTTCTAGTTGTGTTGTGACTGGAAAGCATACTTTGTAAGACCTTAATCCTTTTAAATGTACTGAGACTTGTTTTAGGTTCCAGCATATGGATGATTCTGGTCTAACCACATGTGTTTGACAGAATGTACATTCTGTGATTTTTGGGTAGAATGTCTCCATGTCAGTTGGGTTGAGTTGGTTGATAGTGCTGTCAAGTCTTCTATATTCTTGCTTATCTTTTGTTTCATATATCTATCAATTATTGAGGATGAGCTATTGAAATCTGCAACCATAATTGTTAAGTTTTTCAATTTTATTAAATTTTATTTCATGCAACTTGAGACTCTATTATTAGGTGCATTTACATTTATAAGTATTATATCTTCCTGATGAAGTAACATAAAGTCTCACCATTTTCCATTTTTAAGATTTTTTTGTCCTAACTCTGAGCTGTTGCCTCAGTTTCCTTACAAGTCAAATTGAATTAATATCTATCAGATTGTTGTAACAATTAATAAGTACAGTGGAGAATCTCTAGCACATTGCTAGGCATGTAGCAGGAATTCAGTGAATATTATGCCCCTTTCCATTTTCCCTTCTCTTCGTGTTATGGGAATGGATACAGAGTTGGCTTTGAAAAGAATTCTAAAAAGGGCAATTGTTAGTATTACTTTTCGATTCTGGTAAATATTGTTATGCTCAATAGGAAAGTGGAACAAAGGGCATTAGGCAAGCCGATCACTGGAAACAAGCCTTTATTTTACATCATTACAAGCTGCTGGAGGGTAAATAGTATACCACTTTATTAGTTTCTATACAGATCTGCACACTATATCTCTCAATAAATATGAAATCAATCCACCAAACTTTCTTGGGCAACTCATAAGTTATCTCAGTCCTGCTAGAGGTATCTCTCTTTAGATGGTAAAACTAGAAGAACCAAGTGGGGAAGTGTTTACCATATAAATTAAGAAAATAAAAAATTAAAATTAAAGAAAAGTTCTCCTTACAGTGGAAAGAAGTGTTTCTGAAGGAGGAGAAGTAGATGGGGAAAGGAGAGTGAGGGCTTTTGGATGCTGCCAATGCATTTTTTAAAAAAACTGCATTTGTTATTTGTGCAACATTTTTCTGTTTATCATTAAATTGGACATTTACATTTGAGGTGTTTTTATTCTGTGTTTTATATTCCAGAATTTAAAGTTAAAAATAAATCATTTTCTTCAAATGAGCTAAGAGCTAAGAGGGTAATTAGCCGCAGTTCTTGACTAGTAATGATTATAGTTCCCATTTAGCAAGAACTTACCATGTAACAGGTATCGCATGTGGAGCTTTACACTCATTATGTCATTTAATCTCCCCTGTACAGAATTATCAGTCATGTACTATTACCTCAGCCCAAAGATGAGGACAGTGGGGATCTGAAAAGTTCATCCCTTGCCTAAACTCCCACAAAGAGGAAGTGGTATACGTAGGATTAGGTTTCAAGATTGTCTTATTTCAAAGCTGGTCCTCTGCCTCCTGGGACTGCTACCAATTTGTGATTATCATACTGACAGAATTTTCCAGGAAAATGCACTTTATGTGGTCTTTTTGGTTTATTTTTACTGACAAATAGAAAAAAGTGTTCCAGTATTCACCATAAAATCCCAGGCCGATTGCTATTTCACAGCTTTAAGAAGTAGTCCATATTAGAGCTGAGAAATATCCCTGAAGAGAAAAGAGATTTTAGCAATTTTTTGACTAATTAAAATACCTCATTTTGAGGTATTATGAACAAAATTTTTTTATCAGGAAGATAAAAAAAAAACCAAGAGAGTTATTGTCTAATACAAAATAAAATATGACAAATTTTTGAGAGACTGATGACATATATATATAAGAAAAAACAATATTCATTTGACCTTGATGCTAGGAAATTCCCCTTTGAATATCCAGAAGTTATGGACCTGCAGACAAAAGCCTACTTTACACTAACACACCATTTGGCACTGCTGTGAAAAATACTTAGTCCTATTTATGTAAATGTAATTTGTTGGCTTTTAATTTTTAGAACAAATATATACAAAAACGTAAACAGTAATAAAAATAGCAATACTTACTGAACACTGATGATGATGGTAATGGTGATGACAATGATAATTGATGTGCTGGTCACTCTCGTAAGCACTTTACATGCATTGAATGACTGATTTCTCACAATATCACTATAACATAGGGTGTACTCTTCTGCCTTGATAATACAGATAAGGAAACAGCTACACAAAGATGACTTTGCTTACTCAAATTTAATATGTTTATGTTGGAGCGCCTGGGTGGCTCAGGCAGTTCAGCATCCTCCTCTTGGTTTCAGCTCAGGTCATGATCTCAGGGTCCTGGGGTGGAGGCTTACATTGGGCTCTGTGCTCAGCAGGGAGTCTGTTTGGGGAGATCCTCCCCCTCTGCCCCTCCCCCCACTCACTCGCCCTCATGCTTGCTCTTTTTCTGTCTCTCTAAAATACATTAATGTCTTAAAAAATAAATGCCTATGTTAAGTGGAACTAGGTTCAATTGTAGCCAATATGATACAGATCCTCTTCTCATGCTACAACACTGTTACTGTTACAGAACAGAATATAACCATTATTTACCTTGAAAATGTGAAAGTAAATGCATGGTTGATAGAAACTGGGATTCCGGAAACAGAGAAGTGGTAAGAGTGACTATATTCTCATCTTGCTTGGTTGGTGTATTAGTTTTCCACAGCTGTATTACCACAGAGTTAGCAACTGAAAACAATACCCGTTGTAGGTCTTGGCATGGATTACCTGGGTTTTCTGCTCAGAGTCTCAACAGGTTGATATCACGGAGTCAGTCTGTGATCTGTAGGCTGGTGTCCTCTGCCCCCTCACAGCTATTTTTATTTCCTTTAAGATGTCAGTGAGTGAGTATTAATTCAGACTAGCTTTTTATATTAGTTTCTATGGCAGCAGTAACAAATTACCAGCAGCAGGGTGGCTTAAAACAACAGAGATCTAATCTCTCCAAGTTTGGGGGTCTGGAAGCCTGAAATCTGTTTCACCACACCAAAACCAAGGTGTCAGGGGGCCTGCATTCTTCCAGAGGCTCTAGGGAGGAACTTACTCTTGGCCAATTCCAGCTCTACTGGTTTTTGGCATTCGTTGGCTTGTGGCCCCACCATACCCTTCTCTGCTTCAATGGGCACACTGCTTTTTTGTCTTCTGTGTCAAGTTATCTCTCTTTCTTATGAGAATGTATGTGATTACATTAGGGTCCAGTAACATTAATAGGGTCCAGGGATTAGAACACAGTTATCTTTGGGGGTCCATATTCAGTCTCCTATACTTTCATTCTTCAGATGTTTAATCATTGAGCTAAGTTTCCAATGTCTATTCAAAAGAAGGAACTATCTCTGAGATAAAAATAAAATGTTCAAATATAATTTATTTAGGGCTCTGGAATTATGTGAAAGCAAAATATAGGATGGCAGAAAGTATCCACATTTTCCAGATCTAGGTAGTTTGCTTAATTATAGTAGCTTCTCTTAATATTTTGTATATATTCTCCCTATCTTATTTAGTATTTGACATCTGGTTTTTTATTCTCTTAAAATATTTTGTCTTCCATTATGTCTTTAAGTTGACAGGGGATAAATATGATGAACTGAATAAAAACATATCTACAAAGTAACATGCTTTCATTTATTCTTTGTTAAGAGCTATTCAGCTTAAGTCCTTCAATTTTCTTCAAACATTAACTTCTTTTTAAAGGTATTGGTTTGACTTTTAAACATATTTTGTGGGTATGCAGTCTCTGTTTACTTGTAGTCTGAAGAATGTCTCTAATCACTAGGTGTTTAAAACTCCATCCTTTTATAAAAATAATATTATGTCATTTTAGCCATGTTAGACATAATCACAGAATTCATAATAAAAATCATGTCCCCTTCCTCTCATATGCGTCTTGCCCTTTCTTAAAATTTTTGAAATAGAAGAAAGAAAGAAAGAGAAAGTAAGCAAAAGGAATATTTGAGGAATTTCATAGGTCAACACCCCGAAACATTTATTTGTCCAAGCTGTTCTATTGCCTGGATCTTCCAAGGTGGTACCAATGTCCTGGAACAAAGAGAGACCACTGTGGTTAAACAAGTGGCTAAAACTGAAGGCTCATGTCTGGATCTCAGAGGGAGACCCGGTACTCTGGACAAATATGGATGAACCCTGCCACTTGTAAATTACTGGTTATTGGTTTCTTCAACCGAGTCGTGCCTTGTCTTAATGGATACGTAAGTTCTGGGGACTCACTGAGAAAGATACTGTTTTCTCTTTCCTGCTGTGTCTCTGTTCTAGTCAATTCAACATATCTTAGGAGTTTGTTGACTTTGACAGATTAATGTCCAGGGTGACTTGTGCGTGGAGGGTGTTGTTCCATCTCAGGTAATTATTTTATAAAAGGGCTTTGAGAAAACACTTGCCTGATTTTGCAACCTAGCCCTTTCTTTTGCATTGCTGAGAAATTGTTCATCCTTCTAAATATCAAATCTGAAGTGACATTCAATTATAGAAACATAATATATTTTCATAACCCTAACTCTGTTTCTATTCTAACTGCATGTCTTCCCGTGTTTGTGTGTGTATACACATCTGTCATAGAGGCGAATGGGAAACAGGATAAACATCATGTCGCTTCACTGCTTACACACACTGTGGTGGCTCCCAAACTCCTTCTGTGGCCTACAAGCCCCTCTGTGATCCGACCCGAGCCTACCTCCTCTTCCCTACCTAGCAGCAGCCTGTTCCTGCAACACTGTGATCAAGCTCTTCTCTTGGTTCTTCTGATGGCCTAACTTTATCCCGAGGCATTAGCCCTTGCTGTTGCTTCTGCCTGGAATGTTTTGTCTCCCCATTGCATGGCTCACCCCTTCTTATTACTGAGGTCCCATATCACATGTTGTGTCCCAAAAGAGGACTTCCCTTATCATCCAGTATTACCCTGCCCCTACACTCTCTCCCATAAGACTATTCTCCAGAATACTATTTATTGGCTTATATTTTCATTGTCTGTTTCTCCCACAGGAATGTATGCTTTATTGATCTCTATGCATCTGATTCCTGGAATGAGGACTATTAAAAGTAGGTATTCCATAAGCATGCACTGGAGGATTGAGTCTTTTACATTTCCTTCCCTTTTTCCTTTGTTCTTTATTTTGTGACCAAGAGGTACAGGTGTTCTGGAGAAGCTCAGAGTGTTCAAAGTATGGCTCCAGGTATAATAAAAGGTACCTTAGGGCAGAAGATCAGGGAAGGGCTTAGAGTGCTAGGATCTTCAACACTTGGGAGTTTGGAGGTGAATGTTAAAACTTGCCGCTCCTCCCACCACATTCCCATCCACCCACACCAATCTCATCTGGCCTGGCACAGTCAAGAAACATCTTTTTGGTCACTCCTTGCCCCGAAAGACACTTGCAATATGAAGTACACATATCATATATTAATCCGGGTGCTATTGGCCATTTCCAATAGACACACTTCAGGACAGCATGTGTAAGCAAACTGGAAAGATGGCACAGGCTTCTACAGCCCAGTGACGCATACCCCTGCCCTGTTCCCGCCTGGGAAGGGGCTGCTTTGCCGGCTCACTCTGGTAAGGCCAGGCTGAAGAGACAGCTGCAGGGACAGCCTCCTTTCCGGAGTTGTGTTTTTCTGGCCTCAGAGGAGGAGAGCCGAAATGGAAACTTCTAGCTAAATAGGACTGGAAGGTGGGGAGCTGGGACAGCAGTGGTCCTGGCTTTCTGCCCTCGGCTAAATTACTTTTATTATTACTCAATTCGAGTTAGGTTAAAAGCAGACAGATTGTCTTTTTCCTCTTTTTTCTCCTTTCAGTAGGTATCCAAAAGTCTAAAAATTGATATAATTTAAAGTTAATGAAAAGAGAGTTCAGCAGCTGCATCGGATTTCATGCCATTCTTTCCCTCTCCTCAGTCTGGCCTCCCCCAGCCCCTACAGCCTTCTGTTGTGTGGCCAAGGGCACCGCACAGAGCAGAGCCCGTTCCGAGGTCATGGCAGGCTTCCCTGGGGCTCAGTCCACAGTAGCTACTCACTGTGCAGAAAGCAAGTGGGAGTCCAGTCCTTTTCTCAAGTTGAATAGGTGAAGAATATTTCTAATTGTTCTGGCAGCATGACCCATCATGGTGCTCATTCCTGTTTTACCTACTGAGTCCGAGTGCCACATTTTGAGTTGTGAGCTGCATATCTGATTCCTCCCTCCCAGGCGGTGGGGATGGGTAAGCTCTGATGGCTTTGCAAGGAGCTTGCACAATTTACCAGATTCTCCAGTTGTCATGGGTGTTGCATGTTGGTGTTAGTGGTTGTACACAAAACATTCCGATTAAAAAATCGGAAGCAGTGGAAGGTTTTCCTGCAGCATGTAATCATGTGATACCTCCCGAGCGGTCCACTGCAACCCTATGAAAGGCAACAGGGTTGACACAACACTGGAAAGATGGATGATCTGACGAAGAAGAGAAATGGCTCGTTACTTGCACACTGAACCTTTTTGTGCCGCAAGGAGGGCTGGCTCTGAAATCCTGGTACTTTTTAGAGTGTGTATGTTCTAGCATGTATCTCCCCAGAAGAGGAGTCCAGCTCTGAAAAGGACATCACCAAAGGCACAGGAAAGCGACTGGGAAGGATTCTCCAATGCCAACTGGCAATGGAAGCATTTGGAACAGAGTCTGTAAGTAATCCCACATTTGAAGATGTGGGGTATGGGGATTGTCCTTCCCTGTTGTGGATCTGGAGCTACAATGAGAAAACTCGGTGCATACTGATCCTAGAGATGCTTATTAGATCAACCAGAGACCAGACTCTAATCTAAAAGTTTAAAGTCTACTAGAGAGCTTTCTAAGAAAGCACGTTCTGGAAACTATTCTCTATTTTGAATGCACACATTAATGCTTTAGGAAATTTATACATTAGGTATAGGAAAAAGGATTTTTCACTGTCAGGTCAAGTCATGACTGTGTTGTTTTCCTAAGTACCTGGTCAGACATCATAAAACAATTCCCCTCCTCTTCCATTTTTGGCCTGGATTTTCAGATCAGCTGATAAACAGGGCTGATAATAGGTAATGAAAATGATAAGAATAGATTATGCCCTTAGAATGTTCCAGCACTCTTTCCAGCACATTATAAATATAAAGTCATGTAACCGCCACAACAACCCTGTGGCAGGTTGTTCTTATTACTCTTATTTTTTATGAATGAAGGAACTTAGGTATAGAGTAGCTAAGGAATTTGTCCGAAAGTTTAGAGCTTGTAAATGGTAGAACACTTAGACTTAGACCCCAGGCAATCTGACCATTTCTAGAGTCTGTTTTTGACCAAGGGCGACAGGAAGCTCCCTTGGGGATTCCAGTCACCAATGTCATATAATCACCACCATATGCAGGCTCTCAAAGAAAGGCTGCTTTGGCTGTCCCCTACTCACACTTATAGCTAGTATTCAAACTCTTGGGTTACCATGAATCACATTTTTCATTTCACTATTTCCATTCCTTCAGGGTCACTGAGGTTGAGAGAGAATAAGTAAATTTTATTTTATTTTATTCTTTAAAAAAAAAGTAGGGGCGCCTGGGTGGCTCAGTTGGTTAAGCAACTGCTTTCGGCTCAGGTCATGATCCTGGAGATCGGGTATCGAGCCCCACATCGGGCTTCCTGCTCGGCGGGAAGCCTGCTTCTCCCTCTCTCACTCCCCCTGCTTGTGTTCCCTCTCTGGCTGTGTTTCTCTCTGTCAAATAAATAAATAAAATCTTAAAAAAAAAAAAAGTAGAAGAAATATCCTAGAATACACCAGGAACATGAACGTGAAATTTTCCCCCTGTCCGTGGCCTTGTCTAGCCTCCATAAGACTACTAAGCAGGTGTTTTCAACTTGTTGAAGAGTATGTGTAATTAAAGATCCCAGTCAAATGGTAAAATATTATGTCATAGAATAAAGAAAAACATTGGGAGGAAAATTTGTGCCAGTTTTGAGCCAAATGTTAACCTTAAAAATGTAAAAGAGAGAGAATTGAGTCTCATGACCTTGAGCAAATCGCTTACCCTCATCTGGGCTTCAGTTTGTTCTTCTATAAAATGAGTGAGTTGGACAAGAAGGATTTCCTCCAGCTCTAATGCAATGATTTTAAGATAAGAAATAAGTGAAAGATTTGAGAGTAAACAAAGAGATTTGTAAATTATTTTTTCCCTTTTTATATTTTCCTTTTTACAGTAAAACAAATATAATAAATAACTCTTGACTGTAAATAACCAGATTCAAAATTTAAATCTTGAGAGCAGAAAAACATTTCTCTCTTTGCTTTATGTCAAAGGCCATGACTGCACTAGGAGAGAAATGCACCAAGGTTGTGTGTGGATGGAAGTATAATGTGGGGGTGGAAGAAAAATATTATCTCTAAAAAACATTTAAAAAATCAGATAATTTTATTTAAAAACCCACCTAAAGCTTAATTGCTCTTAGAAAAGAATGCAGGAATCTTCAGTAAATCCTAGGCTTCTGTGCAATCCTGGTGCCTATCTTGGAGTCACTTCGACCTTCCAACTCTTCTTCATCCAGAATTGCTTTTATGCCACAGAAGGAAAGAATACAAAAAGCTGCAGGCAGATGTCCAAGGGCTCTATGCTAATGGTTCTTTGGTCCCTTCCTGCTGGTGGTGGTGTTTCTTCCTCAGTATAAAAGAAAAGCAGAAAAAATATAATAAACTTGGGGCAGAAAGGGAGGTGGTTTGGGGTCAAGTGGGGTGTGGGCTACGTCTCTTTTTTGACGTCAGACTTCTACTGTCAAAGCAATGGGTATGTCTTGGTGTGTCTGCTTACGGTCAGATGAGATCCAATTACATTTCTCCTTAAGGCAAGAAAGTCACCTCTCCTCCAACAGGATAGTTTGCTCATGTCTGTATTTAATTTCTATTTTTAACTCATAGGCATGCCGTGAATCCAAATCTCGTCTATCTTAGCTCTTCAGAATCCCCAAGATGTCAATTTATAGAACTCTGCATTTAGGTCTAGACGGAGGAGGCTTGCATTTTGAGCTCATTTCTGGGACCAGCCCCAGGAGCCTCGGGTACAGGCAGTGTGGCCCGTTGTAAACAGCTTTGGACAAGTCTTCTACTGGTTTTCTCTCTTGGATTCCAGTGCTGATCTTGGCTATTTGGACATGGATCCATAAAATGCAAGGATC